>WJFB01003624.1:0-12576 GCA_009870185.1 Pygmarrhopalites habei | reverse complement strand
GGAGGAAGGTCGGTACCATGTTGTTGTTATTTTATTAAATTTTATTTTATTCAAGACAAGTTTTAAATACTTGTGTCTTTATTCGTGCAGAGTGGAACTTGACAAATTGGTTCGAGAAGTATTCAAGTGTGAAAAGAAATCAGTCTTCAATATGAAACATTTAGTCCAACTTGTTCACAAAGCTCACCCCAGTGGTTGCGATGAAATTCTTCTTGGTAAGGAAATTATTGAGTAATTTGTTGAGATTGAGATTCACATCTGCAATCGTCGACGTGTCTTGATTCAACTGAGTAACTATGAATAACAATCTATTTTCTAGAAATAATTCGTGATATGATGGAAGCCACCACAATATCACATTCGATAGCTGAGAAGGCTCCGATTAAATTGAACCGTGATGAAGAAATTAGAGCTTTGAAACTAAAAGTATATATATGTTATAAATATTTCAGATATATCTAATTTTAAATATGAATATGCTAATCCAAATGATAACAATTTATTATATAATTATTTAATTTAGCTCTCCACGGTACTGCACACCAAGCATAAGCTTATGAAACAGAAGGAAGATTTTATTAGAAATCAACAATTTCTGGAAGCTCACACGACCAATGAAAAATTTAAAGAGTTGGAAGAGGAAGCGAATCAGATACGTGAGGAAATCAATGCAATCGAGTCTGCTTCAGATAATGCTGCATTTGAATTTGAAGAAGAAATTCTACCCGATTCAGCAAATTACTCTGCAGAAGCCATTTACTTTGCGTTCAGTGCATTTTTAGTTCATTTAAGAAAAGTACAAAAGATTTCCCATTATGTACGAAATTTTTATCAAGCTGAAGTGCTAAAATCGATATTTGTAAGTCAAAAAGTACCTTTTCAATCATCATCTTTATTTATTTATTAATACTCCTTTTTAATCTGAAATATTTTCATTTATTTACAGCGAGAAGAGAATGAAATTCGAAGTCAAGTTCTTCAAATCATGACTACTGTTGGATTTTTCAGTCATGATGATGCGTGTCATGCACTAGTAGTTTGTATCCAAGTACGTTCAAACAATTGAACGAATTTTTTTAATTAATTTTTAAAAAAGTATTTTTTATCAAAATTTCTTGTTTGCTTAATATATGTATTTTGATATACTAGGCGTTATTGAATGAGCAAGCCGACGTTAAAAATGTAGCTCTCCAATGTATTTTTGATCTCGTGTTAAAATTCGGATTTGAAAGCTTTGAGGGTACGTAGAGACTTTTAATATGTTTTTTAGATTTACCTTTGAAATAAAAAATGAAAATCATAATGATTTTATCTTACAGACACACCCGTGCGCGGAGTATTCACTCAACTTGAAGAATTACAAGTTGAAGAACCAGAAAATGTGGACACAATGCTTATCCAACTTTTGACTTCCTATCTGAGAACGAGCGTAAGAAATTCTAATACGTAATGGAAATGGAAATCTTACGCGTGTCACATATACAAATTTTTCTTTATTTTCATAGGATGATGTGGTTACACTGCATATCGCAGTTCTCGGTTTTATGAAGTTGCTGATTATGGGACGACTCAAAGCTCCAAAGATTGTGGCAACACTACTTACCTTTTGGGCTAATTCAGCTAATGGTAATTATACATGTACTTATCACCCAACACTAACGTAAGATTACTTTTGTGTACTGTAGTTTATTGAATGAATTTTTTTCGTTGTGAATTTCAGAAGGAACAAAAATTTATCATGATATTAGTGATGGCTTGGCCATGTATGTTCAACAATCGAGTGACCGAGCTGAGACTGTCGCTCGAGCTCTCGTACCTAGGTATGTTAACGTTTTGTGTTGAGGAAAATTAATTTCATATCAATTTTAAGTCCATGAAATGCCTCGTATTTTCAGTTTGTCAAAAGTGATGAATGCCCCAATGAGATCGAATTTACGGAGAGTTGATCCAGACAAATTAGTGGGATTTGTGATCAGTCAAACTTGTCAAACTAAATTTGTGAATTTTTCTGCTCCCCACGTAAGTACATTGTAAAAACTACCTATTACACCAATTCAGGACCCGAATTTCGGGTTATTTTCATTTCATTAAATTAATTTTGAAAATTAAATTTTCATTTTTTTCTAGATGCCACATCAAATCATAGCATTTGACATTATTGATGAAGTTCGTAAACGCCCTGCCAGTGTAGATAATCTTACTTATGTGAAAGCACTGAAAGGACTGAGTCTCAATGGAATGTCAAAAGATGATATTCAAGAAATCAAATCAAAAGTAAAAAGTGCCATGAAGGGTGAACTGCGTTCCGTTTGTATAAGCCTCAGTGCATTTGGAAGGTATTTAGATGACTTGGACCCAGAGCTAAAAGCATTAGCATTGATGACAGATCGAGACTCTTCGTCTGAAAGTTCTGAAGTGGACCATACTATAGATATGTTTCAAACATTTCAAACAGTTTACTCCAAAGAAAAGACAAAATAATAAAAATAACAACAAAAAAACTGTTAAATGCTTATATAAAGCATAATTTGACAGTTGAAATCAATGATATGTTGACATCTTGGCTGGGAAATCGGAACAAAATTCACTTTACGTGTACAATTTGCCATCGAAAACTAAAACTATTTAATTATTTATAAATACACAGAAATAAAAAGTGTTTAGATTACATAATATTATATACGCGTAATACGCATTGCGTACAATATCTGTGTAATCATATTTTTAAAAAAAACGAACTATTTTAATTTTAACTGTAGCAGTAAATTTACAATAAATGTCCAATCACACACATTTTTACTGAGTTACGTCAATCGAATTAAAAATAAACATTATGTTGATTTAATTTTAATGATTCGTATAATATCCTATTCCTTCCTCCTCTGGCTATCCAATACCATCAATTGTCTAATTGTGTGCTTGGGCTTCTAAATAGTACCCTTTTCAGTCTATTAGAGCATGGGCCACAATTAGACAATTTGTCATAAGTATAGTACGTAGTTCCAAGTGGGCAAAATTGCATAGAACAGCAAAACATTGGTAAATCTAGTCACATTATATTGTACATTCGCTCCCTCCTTTCAGAGTTAGTTTAGCAATTATTAATTGCAAATACAAATACCACCTAGAACATGAGAAAACCCAAATATAATCATTATTGCACAAGTTTGCATGGGTCAGCAAACTTAATGTCGCTTAAACTGTCATATCTTTGAATCAGCACTACATTAGTTTAAATTACTCGGTACTAATTAAAACTTTCACACAAATATATAAATAATAGATTCTTTAATCTGAAATAATGTTCTAGACAATCATCCAAGAAAAATCATTCTAGAAAAAAGGTTAAAAAGAAGTTGAGTTTACTCTGAAAGAATTTGTACGTAAGAATCGTAGACTGCGTTACATGACTTTAATATCTCCACCACACACAGGAAAATTGACCTTCAATCTGATCATTACTTCCTGGTTTTCGATTTCAATTTTTAACCACTCGGCTTAAAATTATTAACAAAAGTAGCATAGTTATTAATTAATTAGTGTATTAAGTTGGTCCACACGTTCACAATAATTACACAAAGTACTTACACATGTTTGCCACAAAATATGGCGTATAACTTAAAGCAAGGCATGTATTACAGGTTATGATTTTTTTAAATAAAATGTATCTTTGACTTTGAAATAGCTTTCCGGTGAAACGAACCGGGTTAATGCCAAACTTTCTGGTTTACAAATATGTACGATAGACTTAGAGAAAATACACAGTGGACGTAAAATAGCAGATTACATTTGCGCTATACATGCTTTTTATGACACAACCCAGTAGTTGGGTTTGAAAAAAAATGGTCGAGATATCCTGTTACTACGTCATGTCATAAAATGCATGCATTGATTTACCATATTATATTGAAGTCATCGGACATGGTCGACTAGAAAATGCTCACACAACATGTCATGGTAAGCAGTAAAGATGAGACATCCAATATCTATTATCATCAAATTACGGACAGAAATACCTTACTCGTAATCCGTGAGCGATCACGTACGCAGTGTAGTTTTAGTAAGAAATGTCAAACCTATTTACCACTTATACCTATACCAATATTAGTAATGAAGAACATTTGTAGTAAAATCTGATCGACTCAACTCGAAATATTTAACAAAATATATACTTTATATAATTTTAGTACATCATGTTCTTCAGAACGTCAATAGCACCTAGGGTAAAGTACCCACGAAAGAAAAATGACTTGCAGCACGTAATCCTAAAAGTGAGTTTTGTATTCATGTATGTACATATTTGGTAAAAGCTAAGAAGGATAAATTCAACAAAGAAAATCTTCTCATAATCTATTGAGATTGCCTGCAAAGTTTTTCAAATCACACTTGTTCATAAGTGCATAATTTCATGTTTAGAAATTAATAGGAGTAGTTAAAGTCATAATTTCAAGTTTTTGAATTAATTTTCCCCCAGTACTGCCTTACTACAGGAATACTGTAGGATTTCCTGCCAAGAGTATTGCAGCACATTTTTAGATAAATTTTCCCTGTCTCAAGATAGTTTTACGATACATTTTATATTGGTATTCTCACAAGTCAAAGTCTTTAAAACGCACATTTTTAAAAGACCTGAATAGGCGAAGTCCTCATATATATACTAATTTCGATGAAAATATATTAAAAATCTTCGAAACACTTTTGAAGTCTTGACAATTGATAGCTTAGACACTAAAAAGACTAGTTTAGCAAGTAACTCTCAACACCAAACATACAGACAAATATATATTTTTTCACATGTATTCCGTCCGAGACGATGAACTTCGAGTTTGATACGATAGTAAAAAAACTTGGAAACAAAAAAATTAGAATTACTTTTTATCACACTAGTGAATCTTCATGCATCCTTGTTTAGAGTTTTTGCATCTCTTCATATTTAGATTTGGATCTTGTTCTCCCAAGCCTCGAAGAAGTGAACTCCACATCAGCTGCATCGGAATCCTGACCACCTTCTAATAATAACTCTTTTCTTGCTCCCTTGTCTGGACTCCGACCAAATATGTCGTTAAAAATCCTTTAACAAATTCAAGTTTATTAGTCAATTTTCATTTTCACCCATTTAGGACACCTTCTTGTCTAGAATTTGTACTACTTGGAAACTACAATAAAATACTGTCAGAAGACTATCATGACTTTTCTTGAAATGAAAACTGTCACCCACATCGTTATTTTGACATTCAGTTGCATAATTTTGAAGAGCATATGAGTTGTTGAAAACAGGTTCAATGAAGATACAATGCGCAGCAGTTTATAAATACATACGTACTGTAACATAGCTATCTAGGAGGCCTAGACGTCGGTTTCAATAAGAGGCTTCAGATTGACACATAGTAGACTATCTACGCTGACACTAGAAAAAAACCTCAAAGATCTTTGAGCATCCTTCATTATATGGGTAGAGAAAACTGATAACGACATATTAAGCCTTTAGTCTATCATAGGACCCACAATGATGACTGCCAACTATTTAACTTGATATGATGTTCTATAATGAAATATATAAAACCATGTTCGCAATCTCCTCCTCCTCCGATTTTCACCTACAGAGATGTCTTCTCTGAGATGACCCAACACACATTTTGATTTGAATTTACTGACTAAGGAAAAGTCACTACCATAGGAATATAAGGACTATAAAAACATTAAACCATTCCACAATATAGGAATATTTTACTTACATTTTACTTAGGAAACTAATAGTAGTCTGATATTGCTCATAAAAAGCATAAATTACTTGTAACTTCAAGTTGCGTCAAATGACAAATATATTGTAACTGTCATTTCTAGACTAGAAGCTGATTGAGCAAATTATTAAACGTAAATAAGTCAGCTCAATGCATACAATTGAGGTTAAGCTGACGTAATTTTACGCATCTGTAGTATACATATGTGGGACAAGTATAAATAAATGTAAAAAGGTGAGCAAGTTATCTGAATTTGTATAATCCAGACACCACCATCCTCAGTTAACGTCACATGGGTCACAAAGCCAGTAGATGTTCCAACTCATCGGAAGACTCATCCTCATCGTCAAAAATCACTGGGTGATTCAAATGGCTATATATATTTTAAATATGTTAATTAATTTCTAATTGAATATTCGAATTGCTGAATCTATTCCCATTACCGTCAATCCAAAGGCAGAAAAACGTGCAATACAATGCTCATTCGAAGAAGAACTTCACATAGAACATTTCAACTCCTAATAGACCATAATCATAGATAATATTTCGTAGCCCTTAGCGCTGCACAACTAACCAAAGCAAACTTTTCAAAACAAATTACCTAATCTATTTGGACGAACAGAAACGTTTTCAACTCTGGTCCCAATAACGTTCAATCAAACATTGACTAGCTCAAGTAACAAAATTAACTTAAAGTGCCAAGATACCCGAACTTAAATATAATATCAATAGCACGCATCATCAAATTTGTCATACATACTTTTAACTATTATTAGGCACAAAAATGATACAAAATGTTGTAAGTTACAACTTTTTACATATTTTGTAAATGAATATAAAGTTCCCACAAATTCCCATTCAGAGTAGTCTACCTACTCTGAGTAGACCATCATCAGTAAATTAAAAAAAGGGGAGGGGGCAATATATTATACCTAATCAGTTCATGGGAGATTTTCAAAATAATGACTCTGCCTACAAATATGTCATATGTAATGACTAACTTCAGTAAACCGATGATGACTACAGTAGATATAATGACAAAAACATGAAACTTGTATGCCCCAAAATCATGCAACACAAATGCCCATTTTGAAGCTGAAAATCAGACCAAAATTGAAGTCAGCAACACGTACTTAAGAAAAGTAATTCCCCACTGTCAATCGAAGCTTAAATTAATTTCTCCATAAATTCCCAAAACAACACATCAGAGCTAAATAAATAATTCCCAATGAAAAGCTCCCAGTAATAAAATAAAATCTCACCCGCTAATGGCACTACTGGCTCTAGAAATTCTAGATGCATCTGGAGGAGGGCCCATGTCGTCCAGTCCCCTATGTACCGACACAGTATCCAGATCTTTGAAGTAGCCACGACTTTCCATGGACTTCATATACTCGAAAGTACTCAAGCTTTCCCTCGTTGGTTTTTTCCATCTTAAGAGAAAGAAAAAAGACAAATCGTTCAGTATTTTCATTATATCAAATGCTTATAATCTTGAAATGCGATAAACACTTACAATTTCAAAAGTAATGAGGAGCAAACCACAGAGACTGAACTCATTGCCATTGCAGCTGAACCCATCCAAGGCTGAAATTTGAAAAAAATTATCAAATTACCTAGTAGGCAATTGTCGAGTATTTAAAATATATTCAATATTTGTATAAATTACCAGAAGCATGAGTCCCCAATAGCTAAATGCACCAGCAGCTAGAGGTATGCCCACTAAATTGTAGATACTTGCAAACAAAAAATTCAGTCTGATTCTCCGAACGGTTGTACGACTCAAATCCAAGCATGCTATAACATCCAGCAAGTCATTCTAGAAGATGAAAAACAATTGAGAAATATTTTCATAGAACTCAGTTTTAGATTACTAATAATACACATAAATAAAATATCGGCACATCGGTCAACGTACCCGTATAAGAACCACATCAGCAGCTTCAACAGCCTAATAATATTTTAGTAGAAAAATCAGTTAACTGATATTTCTCTATTTGTTATTAAATATATTTTTGATATAAATTATAATCTAACCACGTCAGTTCCGGAAGCAATTGCAATTCCGACATTTGCCTCTGTGGATAAGAAAATATGTCATATTGTATGAAATGTTTAAACCATACAAGTTAATGTTTACATAATAATAAAATAAATTGACACTGACGTGCTAATGCTGGAGAGTCGTTGACACCGTCTCCTACCATAGCTACTCGATGACCCTGTGCTTGCAGTCTTCTAATCTTTTCCACCTTGTGAGATGGAAGAACCTCAGCGTACACTCTGCCAATGCCAACTTGGCGAGCGATAGCTGCTGCTGTTTTTTTGTTGTCTCCAGTGAGAAGAATCACATTCAATCCACGCTTTTTCAAGGTATATACAGTTAAGTGAGCTTCTGGTTTCACACCGTCTGCGATTGCTAACATTGCACATAGCACACCTGTAATAAAAGGTTTAAAATTTCAGTTCAACTCTCCATAATGGCAAGAATATTATAAATCCCTCTACTCAAATAAGCAAATAAAACAATATGACTATAGACACTTACCATTAATGGCTAGAAGAACGGCTGTTTGACCCTGCTCTTCCAATTCAATCATATCACTATCTACAATGTTGGACACTTGAATTCCATTACGACGCATCCATTCCCTATTTCCCACTAAAACCTACGTGACAGAAAAAAATACATTAAGTTCAACTTGTTTACTTAAAGTTTATGAATCATAAAGTTGTGAGAATTACCTGATATTTTCCGTCTGTTTCCAGTGATATTAGTTGCTTGTCATTTTCAACCATTATTAAATCACTTCTAGAGTCTTGCTGGTGTGACGAGTCTACTAACACTTGTTTAATCGAAATTGGTTGTCCAAGTTTTCTGCAATAATAATAAAGGTTGAAATATGAATTGTAACAAAATTTCTATTCACATGTGGAAACAGAAAAATATGACGTTTACTTCATTTGACTCTGCATGTTGATATAGTTTTTCAGTTCGGGAGATTCAGCGGCATTTTCTAACATTCCTTGCAGATGTGAGACAGTTACTCGAAGTCCACATCCAGGTACAATTTGAAAATCCTCACATCGTCCTGACACCTCTGTTGTTAATACACTCTTGACAAATCTGACAATGGCCGTTCCGATTGGATGTTCGCTGTTGGATTCTGCCACACCAGCTACTACAAGCAATTTGCTTAAAGAACAATAACTCTCACTGGCATATAATGACAATTTTGTCAACATGGGTATGCCATGTGTTATGGTGCCAGTTTTGTCAAACACAACACTCTGGACCTACGAAAAGAGAATACATTTAATTCAGTCGACTTAAAATTATTATCACAATGTAATATGGAAGGTTAATAATTGAACAATTTTATACCTTATGAGCATTTTCAAGTGGTTCTGCTCCCTTGATGAGTATACCATTCATTGCACCTACACCTGTTCCAACCATCACAGCAGTAGGTGTTGCAAGGCCTAAAGAACAGTCACAGTCATTAAAATATCGAAGATTGTAGAAAATGTGTTGGAATGAAGTATATGTACAAGTCACAAGTTTACTTACCTAATGAACACGGACAAGCAATGGCCAAAACGGTCAAAGCGTAGCGGAAAGCATATTGGAAAATATTCTCGACAACTGTGTACCGACGCTTATCGTACTCCTGTATTATTTTTTTTGTAAATAGAATAAAAACAACCATCAATATTTAAGAAAGTACACCAAAGGAAAACTTAAATATGTCAGATATTGCGTTCACCAAATAATAATATGTATTCAAAATAATTATTGACATTACCTTTATGTTCAAAGCGTCGGGATTCGCAAACCCAATAATGACCCAAGAAATCAGAGTAATTACAGCAACTCCAACTACAACAGGAACGAAGTACCCAGCAATTTTGTCAGCAAGTTGTTGGATGGGAGCCTTGGATGTTTGAGCTTCTTCAACTGTAGTCGAAAATCACAATTAGGTCAATAAATAGATGTTACATTGAGTAGTGACATGATACAAACATCGGAGAGTAAAACGTTAAGAAAGTCAACGACAAAAAGCACCACCATTTACTTTGTCTCACCCTTGTTTATGGAGTAATATAAATATCTTAGCCCTAAGATAATTTATTTAATTCGTACCTAGTCGAACAATCTGAGCCAGAGTCGTATCATCTCCAACTTGAGTTGCCTTCACTAGCAACATTCCATTCATGTTTAATGATCCTCCAATCACAAGGGAACCTTTAAGAGTTGATTACAAGTGGAACAAGTTAAAAGTGTTCATTCTCATCTCCACATTGACATAGGATACAATTGATTCACCTTGCTTCTTAACTACGGGCATAGACTCTCCTGTAATTAATGACTCATCACACATTGAACTGCCGCAAATAACTTTTCCATCTGCAGGTACTTTTGACCCTGGAACCACCTTGAATAAAAATTGTATTTAACAAATTAAATAAGTGCTACTTGCTCCCAATATAAGAGAATATAATTATTTGCCAAGTTAATCAGACCTTAATTATATCCCCTCGCTGGACCAAATCAACTGATATTTGTCTTTCCGATATAACTTGGAAGTCTGGAGTGACTGTCACAATCACGGCCTCGGTTGCTTTTGAAGACAAACAAGAGAATCAAACAAGAAATGTTATATTAATCAGTTCAACACAAACCAGGGAACGACTCCGAATTTAATAGTTATATCCACAAACAAATGTGTAACGAATTTATATAATTTAATTTATAATATACCTTTCAGGGAAAGTAATTTTGCCAAAGCCTCTGATGTTTTACCCTAAAAAATCATGTATGTAAAAATATCTCTTCAATAGAGAGTGTAAATTAGGTGTAGAGTTTCCAACTAACCTTTGCAATATGCTCCAACCATCGTCCAAGCGACACGAATAATAACAACATTGGAGGAGTATCAAAAAATGTCATTGGACTTGGGTTGTGGGCCAACAAAATTGCTGCTAACAGAACAATACAGGAGTAGCTGTATGAAATCGTAGTAGCAAGCATAATAAGTACATCCATGTTAGTAGATCTGTGCTTGATTGCTTTCCATGCAGCTCCATAAAAGTGTCGTCCGCCAATAAACTGTAATCAATAATAATAATCAAATACAATTATTCTGAAACTTTTAATAGAGAGAAGAACCCTTTTTAACATTTCTTTATTCAAATTAAACACGATCTGTACCTGTACTGGAGTGGCTAGAGCAAACAGAAGTAGATTTTCCAAGGATAATCCATTAATAATGCACATTGGAAGCTCACACTGTTGGGAAAAACATTGAAAACGTTGAAATGGACCCATTTTTTTGAGGTTGTATTATCATGTATTAGGTAAGACAATAGAGTTAGAAACACTAACCATGTCATGTTCATGTTCCATATCCATCACGACCATGAAATACATCATGATAATCATACTTGGAAGTCCAAAAACTAACGCAACAATGAAAGCATTTCTCCATTTCCTTGTCATGTCACGATGGTCCAAATGGCTCACATCCCGAACATTCCCAAGACTTGCTTCAAATCCCATATCCTACACAGAGTAAACAAAAAACAATCAATCTCTGTCGAGAATACACAACGTATTTTATATTGTCATCGTTGATGTCATCAACGATGAAACTGACAAATAACCATTTACCAATATTTCGTCAATTATGTCCCTGGGGCCAGTCAACTCTGGATCAAATTTGAATTTTCCAGATTGCAATGAGAGTGATACACTAGCTGATATTATTCCTTTCCGTTTCATGATATTCGTTTCAATTGTATTGACACAAGAAGAACATGTCATTCCCCCAATCTGAAAAATAAATTATTATAAAGATTGTAATGTTTTAAAATATTAATAGAGCTTAATAAAGTATTCAAAATATTTTGTTCATTTACATGGATTGTAACTTCGCCTTGGCTTGCATCTATACTATCAATAACTTCAGAATCGAACCCCAAGTCAGTGATTGCATTTGCAATTTGTGATGGCAGTACTCTTGATGCATCGTATTTAACTTCTGCTTTGGCTGTGATGTAAAAATAAAATCTCAATTAACAATATGAACTGACCACCGTGAAAAAATTACAGCAAAATATGACCTTACCTGCCATCAAGGCGACGGCAATGTCATGAACACCTAAGAAGAGACAACAATGATTTTTTTTGACAAGAGGAAAGTTAAAATTAAAGTAGATTATTTTGATATCATCCAAATTCCAATTATACATACCATCAATTTTTTTGGCTTGCTTTTCAATCGACGCAACGCAGGAAGCACAAGTCATTCCTAAATTTTTTTTACAAAAAAAAAATTGATTATGATTAAAGAAAATAACCTATTTTCATGCAATATTCGCTTTATTTTTATTTCAAGATTAGGGAATATTACCTTCAATGCGTATAACGCATCGATCAAGATCCATTTTAATTCCCGAGTCTTCCATCCTGATCTTGAGACAAACACTCCTTTTCAAAAGATTTTAATTTTGGAGTCAGCCTGCTACAATAGTAAAATTCAAAAGTGAATGAGTAAATCCAGTCAACTCTGATTCCACTTTTGTGGACAATTTAACCGAAAACGTCACATTTGGAGTGATTTATACGTAGCCTTTCTTGTTAATGTCAATTAAATCGATCCTTCTGTTCAAATAGTAAATAAATAAAATGTAAATTACGAGACTTAAATATGATATATTACCCATTGATGACATTTTGATGGAAACAAGGGCACAGTTCCTTCACCACGAATTTACAATGTAATTTACCACCGATGATTAGATTAAATTGAGATAACGACTGACTCTCTCCCAA
>WJFB01003623.1:0-12583 GCA_009870185.1 Pygmarrhopalites habei | reverse complement strand
TTGTCGTTGGGTCAATATTGTGTCTCTTTGATTTTGAATTAATTCACATTGCTGAGTTAGAAGTCTGTTCAATTTTGTTATCTTCAGATTATCTACAAAAAGTTAATCAAATAATATATTTAGTGAAATACTTTCATATATTAAGTATTGTTTGCGTGAACAATAATAATAATAATTCCAGTAGCATGTCCTATTGGAAACTCACAATGTTTTTGTTGATGTTGTAGTTTAAGGTGAGTCACATTGAATACAGTCTCTTTCTCTCTCTCTCTTGTAAAGTATCTATAAAAAATTATTGTAAAAAAATTTAGAAACTTTTCAAAGTTTAAAACCAAAGCCCAATAAATACACAAAAACAATTATACAGAATTACAAAAGCAGGTACTTAGGAATAATAATTATGCGGAGGTCTTCGTTACTACTTATTAGTTGATAGTATGCATAAGCATATTGACCATTGCAAAACACATTTTTTGTAAAATTTTCAGTTTTAGTCGAAATCTTTGCTAAAAGAAAGTAAAGATATACCCCTCTCTGGCATTTCATGTACAGTCAATAAATTCATTTTTTATCATTGATGAGAATTATCTTGGTCTAATTTTTCATTCATAGTCAACAAAATACAGTAAGTCCTTTACTTTTCAGTGCATTTATTTTCACAATTAGTCATTGCAAAATTGCGGCAGGAATTCAAATCCCAATTTTTTTTTCTTAGAATTTTTTATTTTCGACGACGCAAGAAAGATTATTATTACTTGCGTGACAAGGTAAGTAATCTGTCCTAATTGTAATAGTGTTTTATTGCATTTTCATTGTCAAAACCTATAAACTATTCAATTTTTGTTTAGAATCTGAAGTTCAATAATTGAAACATCCAAAAGGCAAGCCGTGTATGGGTTCGTCCAGATTCATATTGAAAAGTGGAGCTGGAATAAAAATGTTGAACATGGATCCTCAACAACAACAGATTGTTAGCAGTCCTGATGACTCCACGTCTCCCATTTCAAGGTTTACATTGACGAGTGGAACACAACAACAGACTCCACCAGAACAGGTCACGTTCATGGACACAACCGAGAGTGACCTTGCTTCTCCTCCAGCAGAACCAATGAATGTCGAAGAGGATCCAGTTAGTCCGGAAAATTTGTCTCGTCAACTTGAAGGTCAATTTAATAATTCAAAGTAGGATTTTGTGAAAATGAAACAGACTGTGAGAAATAATTTGTTTCATTAGAGTCTGCAGGTAAATCACCTTCCCATTTGTCAAACGAAGTCGAGTACCTAGAAGTTTTCACTCCTCAGACTACTACAAAGAAGCAAAAGAAAACAAATCGAAAGAAGAAAACGAAAATAGATTCATCGCAAACTCGTGAAGGTTAATACTGATTTCAATTGACTTCTAATTATTTGTTTTTATGTTTTACCAATATTGAATAACTATGAAATGTTTTTAACTAGCCAACCTGGGTATTGTCAACAGTGAGAACTGCGTCACTTTGGTTGTACCTTGGGATGGAAATCCACTCATGATCCTCAACCCACGTCGAAGGGTTCGTCCTTGATTGTATATTACAACTTGTGAATATTTTTCGATCATCTACAGACTCTTCTTTTTTATTCAGATTTACCGTTGCAAATATTGATACATATTGTCTTTATTTGTATTTTTTCAATTTTTTCTCAATTTTTTAAAAAGTTTTCATCATTGAACAAATGAAGTCATATGTAGTTACGTATATTGTACGGTACAATTTGTGCCTACATTGACAATAGTGATGGACCATAAAATAGCTTTAGTACCATTTAGAAATGTATATTTACGTTACCACAATCTTTCCTTCCATTCTTAAGCGTTTAGTTTGTGGTAACTTTTGAGGAGATATGTAAGAAAATTCATTCAACAAATAATTCTGTGCACTAGTCTTGAAATGAATTTTTACTGGTTTATTAAATTTTATGCAACAAAAAATATTCAAGAGTTATAGTGAAGTATTAATCCACAAAAATAATCATAGAACACCACAATATTCTATACCTGGTACAATCTTAAACTTCTTTGTTCCACAAAGCAACCCCATGTACATTTAATATCAATGCATTATAGTATGTATTTGAATAATTCTAACCAGTTTATACTCGTAGTTAGTAAGGCTCTTACGAAACTAGCTACTAGTACATATCTCAGTTTGCTATTTTTTAAAGGTGATCAGATCAGATCGTAGAGTAGTTTATTAGACATGTCTCCAGGAATTTATTGACGCTCCACCAGCATTCCTTTAGCAACTTCATCAGCCTTGTCTTTGCTGACCAGATTATCAACAAGGGCCAGAGCAAATTCAATAGCAGTACCGGGACCTCGAGAAGTAATCAAATTTCCTGTGGTCAAAACAATGACAAGCAGAATGAGTTAGTAACTTATTGTATGAGATCATCATCCTAAGTTTATTCTCATTGAGAAACTTACCGTCTACAACGACTCTTTCATCCTTGTAGTTGTATTGATTCCCCTCCACCATCGTGTCTTTAGTTGATGGATAAGAAGTAATGTTCTTTCCAAGACCAATACCATGTTGTTTCAAAGCCGTTGGAGCTTCAAGTACGTAATAGTTATCAATTAATTTGTGTAGTTCACATCTCAAAATCATAATTTAATGGAAGACTCAAAGAATAAATTTAGTATGTATACCAGCACAGATAGCAGCTACAATACGGCCAGCTTCCTCTTGTTTTTTGAGAGCCTCGCCTAATTCCGTAGACTGTAATCAAAGAGTAAATCCACGTAAAATAATTAGGAAAGACTATTAAATAGGATAGGGATCTAAATATTTGTGACCAGTGTTATACCTTAGCAAATGCTTGAGCTCCTCCAAGACCACCGGGCAAAATGATCGCATCGAATGTTTGATTAGAAACGGCTTGTGAAAATGACACTTCAGGGACCACTTTCACTTGACGAGAACAAACAACTGGATTTTCGTCCAACAATCCAGCAACTGTCACTTCTACCTGCATTGAAAAAATCAATTGTCAGTAATATCAACACGAATATAACTATTAGATAATATGTACAAAATACTTACTCCAGCCCTTCGAAGTACATCAATCGGTGTGACAGCCTCCATTTCTTCGGATCCATTGGCAATGATGACCAAAGCTTTCTTTCCACTCATTGTGCTGGAAAATGAAATTGGACGACACTTTAGAACAGCATTGAAAAAATTAGAATGTGGACACAATTCATTGTAAAATTTATTGGAGATGGTCTGCCTCAGATGACCTGAGAGTATGACACGGAACATGATACTTGTCACTTACAGTTTAATGGTGCAATTCAGTCTTGAAAGGTCAAAAAGTTGTGGCCAAGAGAGACAGAGAAAGCTTTCAAACCGGTGGATATCTCGTGATTTTCCTTTCACTTTCCCTGTTTCAGTAAGATGTCCTCAACGCTAAGGCGCTGGAGAGTTAAAGTTAATTATCTTCAACTTTCAATTAAAATAGACCATTGAATTGACATTTAGGAAGGAAAACTCATAATGGACATATCCTATGAATGAATATTATTGCGTACAAATTGAACTTTAGACATCTTTTCCATTAAATTTTGTTATTTTCCATGGCCTCATTTATCATCAGAATTTCTACACACACTCGGCCCGACTTGTACAGGCCAAAATGAGACGAGTTAAAAACATGAATTTCTATACTAAATGACATTATGTGACATGTAATATGTAAGACTCATTTGAATGACTCAAGTTTAGTCATCGTCAATAAGTTAGTCATATGAGTACGAAGTACAACATTCATAGACTGTGAAATTGACAAGCTTGGAATGTTGGATGGAGAAATGAACAATCTAGTATTATTATTAGTTAACAGACTCGAGGAAAGTAAATCACCAGTCTCTCTCTCTAATCATTTTTATGAGTGTGAGTCATTATGACTGAGGAATTTTATGACTCTGCTTCCGATTTCAGCCCACCGATGCAAGTCTCTGTAATTCTTCTCCTTCCGTCCTGGCTTCAAGTTTACTCACATTTTTTAATGTGCGTGTGTCTTTTACAACATGGAATGCAGTCATCCTTATACATATATCAATTATGATTTACAATTTGTTCCAATTTGTATACTCACTTACATTTCTTTTTGCAAAAATACAAGAGGAATGATGTACTACATAAGTAAGTAGTTAATGAGTCAAGGTTTTTGTTCAACTCGGAAAGTATTAGCTATTTTTATTTTTATTCTTCCACACCAAATTTAGATTTTCATAATTCATAACTCTTTTTTTAAGTGATTCCTTCTGGAGGTTACAGACAGCCACAGACAAGATAAAAATTTGTGATTCTGGTTAGTTTTACAAAAAAAAGTTATTATTATTGGCATTTGGATTCATTTTACTCATCCTCATGTACACAATCATATTACTATGTAGTAGATGAGTGTGTGTATCCCATCCATCTCACACATTTCCTCGTTAAAATGAATCACACTTTAATTATTCTCTCTCTCTCTCTATTTTTGTCGGCTTCCTTTAACTCATGTACTTTTAGCTTCCTTGCATACTTAACTTTAAATTGTAAGAACATGATTATCAGTGTGTCTCATTTACATGAGGACTCTTCTAAAAACGAATGAACGTCATTTGCCTTGTGCTTTGTTCTGTGAGGCCTCACTCTCTCTCTGTCACTTGGGATTATGCAAATTGTGTATGTAATATTTAAAATTCCACACAAAATGTTCTGTCTCAATATTCTTCTTTACCAATCCTCGTCCCTCAATACATTATACTTTTGAGAATTCTTCTAGTACAAGGACGCCTAATTTTGTAAATGTAAATATTTTGGATTTGACTATCTTTACTCTGAGAGTCTGATAGGGAATTTTCTCCAACACTGCGAATTGAGACTTTACAACTGTGTGTGTATTTCCAAGAGTTGGCTACTACCAAAACTTACATTTATGAATCCCAAATGTATTGTAATAGTCTGGTTAACAATGGAAAGCTTGGAAACAATTTGTTAGTTAAATTCTTGATCCTTGTCATTCCTTACTATTCAAGTTTCATGCAGAATACCATTATACACTTTTTTTCCTGGTCTGTCAAAGAATTGTAATTTAAAATAACTCGAACAGTTTTTCCCCTCTTATTCCAGAGTCTAATCTTAATGGTCGAGTCAATAGAAAATTCGTGGAAACACAAATCCACTCACACACCATCAACATCATTCCAAGATAAAATATATGGATGCGTCAATAGGAAATGGTGTAGATGGATGAGAGAGAGAAAACATGAGCTGGACAAAAGCCATCACATTTATTCGTCTCCAGTAAACACAAACAGTGTACTACTATAGTACTGAAAATGATGTTGTTATCATGTTGTGCCTACCAGTCACTTCAAGGACGGGTAACATACGACACGACACGACATGGATATAATTTCTCTGTTGACAGCACTACCACACGCACACACACACACAACTCCAGTCTCCAGTACATACTATATCCTAATAATAATTCAATTTCAAATATAAAAAAAAGACCACAAGATAAAAATACGATAAACTTGACGAGCCATTCTAACATGGAAATACTCATGTAGTACATATCTTGTCATGCAGGGAATAATACGGAGTACACAAAAACGTTATCGTCAGCTTTATGTTTTTTTCCCTTTTCTCTAATCATAAAAGTAAATTTTCAGTCAACTGCAACCTCCCTCCAAATAATATTACCATGTAATATTCTTTGACCTCCCCTCCCTCCCTCCTGTAAATAGTTATTCTATCCTAGTTAGTTAGCTCTCAGGGTAAAATGGCAGAGAGAGAGAGAGAGAAAGAGTATGAGTGTGTGTGTAATGTGTCATCTCACATCATACAGTATGTATTTATGGAAGGATATTTATCCTGGCCGTCTCGTACCACCACCAACCAACATATTTGACAGTAAATAAATATTGAAACAATTTAATACACATGTACACACAATATTTAGTCAGGCATAAAACTACCATTATCTCCATCCAGCCCTCTGCATATACAATACAATAATAATTATTATACTACTTATGTACATTCGAGAGACATCCACAGCCTCCATCCTCAGAGATGACATGATGAATCCTATTCTGTGTCACTCACTTTTAATTAAATTATATGTACACACGGTTTAGCCAAAACTCCCCTTGATTGGTTGAATTGACTCGGAAACACTTACATAAAATCCATGATCTCTGAGTGTACAAATCCTGGGGCTGAGGTTACACTCACACAGTCTGTACAGGAAGAAAAGGACAAAAATTCTTTTAAAAAAATTCTCACGTTGTCCTCTCATGTAAAAATGTGTGTGTGTGTGTGCCATATGTACATTTTCAGTGTAGAGAGTAATATTGAGAGAAGGAGGAGGAGTGTACAATAAAAATCATGGTCCACAACCAAAAGAGAAGCTTAGGGACTGCCTCAAAGAACCGGCCACAGAAAAAGAGAGAGAGAGATGCATTATACTAGTATCTTCCGTGTACTCATTTTTATCTTCACCGCTATAACACTCCAACTTGAAATTATATTAGGAGTAAGAAAGATCTTTTTTTTTTCCTAGGCTGTTGTTGTTGTGCAGGGGTTCTTGGGATGTAGTGCCTATGTAGTATGTAATGATTGTGAGTGGAGAGAGAGAAAGCCATTTGAATGGTATAGGAGTTGAGGGAGATCCTTATAATATGACCCTTATAAGTATACCCCATCAGAGTTGTGTAGTATGTAGTAAGGGTGTGTAGGGTGGTGGACCCAAGCTCCCTACATGAGTACATTTTCAATTCCCTGTTCTCTTGTCTCTCTCTCTGTCTCTGGAAAGCGTCCTGCGTGCTTCACTACAACTCCAGACAGAACAAGAAGAAGAAGTTGACAGCAGCTTGTTTTTTTCACAGCAACTCTTGACAGTTACTTCCCAAATTGTGCTCAACTGACAACTCTCCATCCCCTCATCCTTCCACACACACTCTCCATTATATTTTAAATACTATTCTAATCCCACACACAACCAAAAAACCGACATGGCAGCTGAAGTTGATCAACAAATTGTGACAACCGAGACGGAGGCCGCCGTCCCGACCACCGACACAACTACTACCACGACCAAGGAGGAGGAGGTCGTCGCCGAAACTCCGAAAACTACTCCGACGGAGGCGGAGAAGATTGCCAAACTTGTCGTAAAGAAAGTGCCGGGGTTGGAGGTGAATTTCTTTTTTTTTGAAACTATATTATAATACATATAATATTATTGTGAGAGAGAGAGTGAGTTAAATGTGATGAAGTGCCGGCATTATTCTCTCTCTCTTCTCTACTTGTTTCAAAACGTTCGGGGATTATCGATTTTTTACGTATCATCTTCCAACTGGGGTTTTTCTCTTTCTCTCTCTCTTTCTCCGGTTGTGTGTGCGTGTGTGGAGAATCTTATTAGACATTAATGACACTTTTTTAATTTTTTATGTAATACTATAGGAAGTGGAAATTTCCTCTATGTGGCAAGACCAAACTGTGGTGATTACCTTTTTCCGGAGATTTGGCTGTGAGTAGAAATAAAATACTGATAAATTTTAATAGGTTAATAACACACATGTATATCATTTTTTTGTAAATTTTAATTGGTGTTCTCTTTGAAAATCGTATAGGTATATTTTGTCGTCAAGCAGCAAAGGATATTAGCATTATAAAACCAATTTTGGAGAAACATGGAGTGAAATTAATTGGTAAAAAAAATTGATTTTATTTTCACTGCCACTTAATAATGATTGACTTTCAACTAACTGAAAGAATGTCATCCACTTTTTTTATTACTAAATAATTTAATAATGGTTTCTATTCTTGTTTTGGAATTTTCCAGGGATTGGGATTGATGAAATTGGATTATCGGACTTTGATTTCTTTGCCGGTGATTTATTTATTGACCCAGCCAAGGGGACTTACAAAGCTTTGGGCTATAAAAGATTCGGATAGTAAGTTCAAATTCAAAAAAAAACTTATAGCTTATAAATTATAAGAGTGTACTCTACTTTCATATAGATAAGAACTTGAACTAATAGTCGATTATATAAATTTTGTTGAAAACAGTTTCACTGCATTCACATCCCTCTTTAACAAATCAAGTCGGGAGGCTTACGCCAAGGTAACTCAAACTTTGTACAATGTTTCCCTCCCTAATGCGTAATTTGTTTATCCTTCTCTCTCTCTCCCATTATTTATTTATTTGTTAATTCTGGAATGTATCATCATCATGTCTTCTCGAAGTTTCTCTCTCTCTCTCTTTCTCTCTGAGTGTTCAGACTTGTAAAACCATCTGGCATTCCCGATCTACTCCTCTTTACTACTTACTACTCTTCTGATGATTATGTATAATTATGCATGTATCGTATCGTCACCTGTCCTCCTCCTCCCCACGACAGACTGATGTATGTGTCTGGTTAATCTATTGAATACAAAATGAATGTGTTGTACTTTTGTGGTTTTGTCCCCAGACTAAAGCCAACAAAATCTCGGGCAATCTGAAAGGTGATACTTTCCAAAACGGAGGGACCCTCATCGTCAAGAAGGGAGGGGAAGGAGTCCTCCTCTCATACCGGAGCGAGAACCCAGCTGACTATGTGTCCAATCAAGACATTTTGAATGCACTGGAAATCACTGACCCCATTCCAGAACCCCCAGCGACTAATGGGACAGCCGCCGCTGCCAATGGCTCCACCGACAAAGAGAAAGAGGAGAATGGAGAAGAGGTCAAGAAGGATGGCAAGGAAGAGTCTACGGACAAAAAGGAATCGGTCAACAATGAAAAATCATCGTCAACAACTGAGACTCCCAAGGAGGACCCTGTTCCAGCTGGAGAACCTGTGGCAACTTAAAGTCTGGTGTTCATTTACATTATATTTATTCTAATTAGCCTACTTCTAATTACCATTACTACATACAATACACATTGATTCCTAATAATATATTACAATATATATTTTAAACAAATTTCCTCCTTCC
The DNA here is from genome assembly GCA_009870185.1 of Pygmarrhopalites habei. Taxonomy (NCBI): domain Eukaryota; kingdom Metazoa; phylum Arthropoda; class Collembola; order Symphypleona; family Arrhopalitidae; genus Pygmarrhopalites; species Pygmarrhopalites habei. Next base: position 3,563 of record WJFB01003623.1, on the reverse strand, counting down.
CTTTCCACATTCTGAGACAGTTAAGTAGGCTGACTGGGAGTGTGACAGGTCTCCAAGCTTTTTTTTCATATTGTTGTAAATATTATCAAACAAAAAAAATTAAGAAAAATTTCTTGTTAGGATATTGAAATGATGATGTTGATTATTATTTTTTTTCTTGCTCCATCCTTTTAATCCTCAGATTGTTCTACTGTACACAATCGTATTTTGCCATCTATTTAAATTAAATATGAAACGATTGAGATTATGAAAATTATGTCACGAGATTGAGTGTCTCACCTTCCCAAGAACATTTTTTGATGAGTTTCACAAGTAAACAAAAGAAGTGTGTAATAAATTATTAAATTATTAATCATTCATGGTGTTCGTGTATTGTCTCGTCTCTCTCCCTTAATATATTGTACTTAATGTATGATAGACTATGGAAAGTGTCTAAAAGAGTGATGATTCACAAAACAGTTGAGTCACTCGACTTTAATCTAAATGGCCTAATAATTGTATTGAAGTAATTGTCTTTGCCCCTGGTTGGCAGCTCTTTGAGAACTTTAAATGACAAACAAACAAAAATCATGGTTAACTAGTGTGAAATTTCTTATATACTCTTCTTCTATTATTAGGGATTGAGTACACAAGTATAAAAATTTGTCTTTGTTGTCGTCTCTTTGACGTCATGGATGAGTCAACTTCTCTCTGTCATTTAATAGAAAAATATGATTATCAATTTACATGCTGACATTACTGGCTGCTACTTACTTAAAAAATTGGATGCTTACTATAGTGTAATGTAATATTAAGTAATGTAGAGATAAGTATGTAAACATTTTTAGATCTGTACTTTTCTGCTGTCTCTCATCTTGGACTCTATCAAAGACTCTTCCCAGTTCAAAGTGTACTATAAATGCACTACTTATTTTTTACAAACAGCATCATAACTGAAAAAAGAAACAAGGATGTTGTAATCTATTTCCTTCTAATTACTTAAACTACTAATGTAATGTGATTGAGCGTTGTGGACTCTAGAAAAACGTACATATTTGTGATTTGTCAATTGTGTGTGTGTGTGTGCATGTGACTTTGAGTTGACCATACTTAACTCACAAGTCCATCAACTCGACTTTCTCTCTATAATATTGGTGTGATGTGTGTTTGATAATAACTGATGATTCTTCTTTCGGATATATTTTGATCGCTTTGTATTTTGAGAGAACAGTATTCCAGTTATAACTTTTCTACTACAAAGTATGCTCCTTCTTGATTTTCAACAAAAAAAGCTACAAATTTACGACTATCATCATCAACAAACAAGCATAGGATACATGAAAATGAAATGGCCAATTTATAAGGAATAAAAGTACAATTTACAACTTAACCCATACTTTCTACACTCTATAGTAATCTAATAATAATAAAGGTTGGTGCAGTCAACCTTGATCACACATCATCATTTACTCGAGTACTTCTTTAACAACAACAAATACAATATTCTTGAAAATGTAAGTGTAAGGAACTAAATTCTATATTTTCAATATATTTCTACTTGTGCTTTGTATACTTACAAAAAGAAATTAGACACGTATTTTTTCTAAAATGGAAAGACTAAACGATTACATGAAGAGAAAAAAATGTTTTCTACTAAAACTCTATATTATATAAAACATTGTATGCATTTTATACTTTCCTTCCGCCACACTTTTGTAACTTTACATGAAAGAAAGTGGGATTCATCAATTTTCTACAGCCTTCTTAGTTCACCTCAAAGTGTCTCCAACACTAATAATTATTATTGAGTACACACATAGTACAGCTACCAATTTTTGTTAATTGTTAAGACTTTGGTAGTCAAGTTCTCATTTCATTCTTCTGGTCATTGGCTGCATCCTAATTCAATGTAATTTATTATAATTATTCGTCTTGTGAATGTCATCGAAAGCAGCCAAAAAAGAAATTAAGTTTTGGTTTTGTTTTGCACCGTTTTCCTCGTAATTTTACATCCTTGTCAATGTTATAGTGTAAGTTAATAATACAGAAATAAAGCAAAGGCGATGAGCAAAAATTTGAACAGTTTTCAACATTCTTTGAAGTTTAAATAAATGAGTCATTAGTTAACTTTATGTTGTGGTACATTCTTGATTACCTGTAATCATCTACTCATGACAAATGCATCCATATAAATACATTGTAGTATGTAACAGTAAGTACTGTGCACGACTCAATGGGAAAGAGAGAGAAAATTGAGGGTATTTCGTCATCGTTCATAATTTTCTCGGACACACTGAATAATCAATGGCAATTGACAAAAACTGAAAGACAGAATTTGTCTGTTATGCTTCTCTAGAATTGAGAGAGGCAGACAGAGAAAGTTCTGTACAACACGACGATAATGGAACACTTTCCCCAGCACTCATTGACATGTCATTGTATCTTTCTCGGACTCTAATTAAGGGGAAAACAGTAGTCTCCTCTTCACCTGGTCGTCATCGTGTGTGATTTCTTCTCTCTCTCTTTTTGTGGGTCGAAATTCCTAGGAATAAATCAATAATCATTAGCATTCATTTTTTATGGTTGATGAATATGTGGTATTATTACAGCGTGGACAGTCCATGACTGGACTTATTGTTCATTCTCTCCAATTGTTCATTCATTGACTGTATGTGATGAGTTCAAGTTGGCAACCAAGGCATGGCATGGCCCATTTGACATGGACTGGAATCGAACGGTTGAATAATTAACCAGTTTTCCCCTCCTCCTCCTCTTCTTTGCTATTTACTTTATCTCTTGCTCTGACCCCTGCCAAGTAATACTCCATACAACGTGCAGTATACCTATACTTAATAATAATTGAGGTTATACTAAGTATACTGTCTGTACTCCAATTGAAGGCATAGCAAAAGGTCGTCCTTGCTTTACCTACATAACTCAAGCGGTGTCATTACATATGCCATGGATGATGTACATTCTCCCCAGACCCACGTCACAAAAGAAACATAAAAGAAAGTTGACACGGAGAAAGGGAATTTTATGCACAAGATTCATTATCCACACAATCGAACGTTTTCCAATAGTATTTAATTATGTCTGTCCTTGATTAAGGTACGGTAAGAGTTTGTGTCTGTGTGTACATCCACACAAAATTCAATTCACCCCGTCTCTTTTCTCTGTTGGTGGCCAGTGAAAGTCCTGTCAGTCCCACTCCATCCATGACAATGGAAAGGTTGGAAAGATCCTCCTCTTCGGGTTTACATTGAAAATTTTGTAGGTACTTCTGTCATCAAGTTTACCTTGTGAACAAGTTGGAGTAACTCCTCCTTTTTCTCTATTTTCACAAGGTAATAAATCCACAATTGCAAAATGCAAACATTGTGCATATTTCAGATAATGATATACGTAACTCAGCTCTATAATCGAATTCTGGGAGAAAGTCAAACATTCTTGTAATTTGCAGGTAAAGAATTCTTCTTCCTTTAGGAAGTGAAAGTTGTGGACATGTCGAATCAAATTATAAATGTCGTTGGGAGACAATTTTCTGCATCTGGTAAGCACATGATCATAAATTGGCATCTGTT
>WJFB01003622.1:0-12595 GCA_009870185.1 Pygmarrhopalites habei | reverse complement strand
AATATACGTTTCATGTGTATGTGTCTTTCCTCTTGACCCCTTACAGTTGTACATGTTTCATTGAAAAAAAGCCATTACAAGTCAATAATTTCAACTACAGAGACGTAAAGTTTTGAGAAAGATTTTTGTGTTCTTTTTCCATTTTCTTTAAAATACTAGAGAGACGTTTCGTACGCTAATATTGCAGAATTTATTTCTGAAAAGATGAAAAAAAATAGGCAACTTACATTTTTGAATTAAAACTTCCCATAGGCATCATAATTGACAAATCAACTACTCAAAGCAAAAAATCATCTCTTATTGTGTATCTCCGTGTACAACTAAAAAGTGACATTAACTGTGACACTGTTAATTTGTTTATGGGTTTAGTGGAACTTTCCGGTGGATCAGCTTCCACAATTTGCGAAACACTCCTAACATTTTTAAACCCAATTGGGTTCAAAGACGAATATTTAAAAAATTATTTGTTAGCCTTTTGTGCCGATGGTTGTCCAACAATGTTTGGTGAAATCAAAGAAGTTGCAACAAAACTGAAAGAGAAATTTCCTCATGTCATCACCTGGAACTGTAGTAACCATAGATAAAACGTTTGAATATTTTTGTCATTTCATCCTCATCACTTAAAATTTGAAATGTTCATCATTATATTAATGTTCGACTACTTAACTTTGTAGGTTAGAGCTCTCATCAGGGGATGTTTTAAAGGAGGTAACAGGCATAGAGCCTTTCAAAATTTTTTTTGATAAATTGTATGCACTTTATCATGCGTCACCAAAACATTGTCGTGAGCTTCATGTGTGTGCAAATTTGTTGGAGACTGAAATTTTGAAAATTGGAAGAATTCTTGGTACACGTATCTTCCAGTTTCCGTTCTGTCTATGCCGTCTGGAATAGTTATGAAGCCTTAGTTGATCATTTTACTGTATCATCTGAAGACAATTCTAGGGTCGCTGATGAGAGAAAAAGGTTCCAATCTTTAGAAGCAACGATTACCTGTCCACAATTTGTGTCTAATTTAGGTGTAATGTGTGATGCCCTGGAGGAACTAGAGGGACTTTCATTATCCCTGCAAAGTAGAGAAATTAACATTCACAGTGCTCACGAGTTAATAGTTTCTCAGATTCTCGTCTTTGGAAATAGAATTGAGACTCCTGGTAAATACCCCGAAATTACTAATAAGTCATTGGAGTCAATGTGTTTCAAAGGCATAACACTGAAAAATGGAGGAAAATACAGCATGAAATCTCTGAATCACCGGCAGTTTTATGGTAGTTTGAGAAATAAATTGACAGAAAGATTGTTGTGTGAGTCGGACAAAGAGATTGCCAATTGTGTCAAAATTTTGTATCCGTCAAACTGGCCAATTGACAGAAGAGTGAATTTAACTTTTGGTGAAAAAGAACTCAGAACATTGACTACACGATTCAGATTAGATGAGAGGTCAGTTGTGAGATCATTTCGATCATATCTACGAACTGAGAATCCAACTGATAGTTGTATTCCCACAGACTTGTTGCCAGTTTATTCGTGTGTTAACTCTGTTGCAGTGTTCTCATCAGAATGTGAACGCGGATTTTCTCAAATTTAATTTATACTTTTATTCGTTCCTCTATGAATGTGTCGACCCTATCATCCTTATTATTTATAAAATTAAATGGTCCCGATTTAAAATTGTTCAACACTGATGTGTATGTTAGTGCCTGGCTTAGAGAAGGAAGACACGGAGCAACAGATAATGCCAAAAACAGATTCAAAAATCCAAAACAACAAGAAAGTGAAAAGAATTTGAAAGTTGTGTGGGATGTACTGAATTATAGTGCTATTTCAGTTTAACAATTAAAATAAATAGCAAATTGTGCAGTTTGTACATGATTGAATAAGAATAAATTTAAGGATAATGTACTTTATAGATTCTCCTAAATTTTACACTTATTAAAGTTACTTTTAAAAAAGCACTAGATAAAATGCAATATTTTTCCAACCTACACTACATATAATGGTTTTTTGAATGACGTTCCGCCACCTGAATTTTTAGGAAATCAGCACTGGATATACTGTACTAGCATTAAAACCCATCTGTACACCATCACCATATGAATTTTATTGTATATACTCAATCCAGCCTGTCCAGGATTATGTAAATTGTATTTTTAAAAATTGTAAACATAATCTCTTTGTGTACGGCACGCCTGTTCTGAATCCCTTTTTCTGTTGAGCTGTCAATGGGAGTTGGACTGTTGGACATTGAAAATTATAATTTGTTTTTCGACAAGGGGAAAGGAAAGTCATGTATTTATTTTGTGAGCCACAGGCCTAGTCGCCCTTTTACACAGCTGACTGTCATCATTCTCTCTTGAACGCAAAACCAACTTAACCAACAGCGTATATTTTATTATCACGCAATAGCCCCCCAACCCTCTCTCTCTCTCTTTCCTATCACAGTGTGTGTGTGTGCCTTCCTCCCTAAGACTCATCGCAAACTTCCTCGCATTACACTCTATTGTAATGTAACCGGAGTGGATCAGGTGGTGTGTGTGCATTCAATTCCTTCAAACACACACACAAACTCTCTTTCCTCGCATAAGCACAAACACACATAATACAGAGGAGTCGCCTTGAACCAAAAAAAACTCTTAGGTTGTTCAGCAAAACCTTCGTATCGTTCATTCACTGTGTGTGTCTTTCTGAGTCAGGACTACACAGCAAAACGCAGGGCGCATCGTGTGTGCATTTTCTATCTATTGTAACAATAGTATTGTTTGTCCCCATTGATTTTCCCCCTAATCTATTTAATATTTATTTCGTATAAAGCGACCATCACAGTGCCATATTATTTATTATTTTGTCCACCTTTTCACATGGAGATAAAGGACAGGAGAGATTAATCGGAGTTTTAAAAACAGGTAAAAAATATTATAGCGTAGAACGTAATTTTACGCTGAACTTCAGTGGCAGAAGTGCGTTTATTCACAAGATATTCAAGCAAAAAGAATTGTACATTGAAAACTATACACGAATTGTGTGTGTGTGTGAAATTGTTTTGGAATAATTTGCAAACTTTGTTTTGTATTTTGCAGTAATTTCTCTTCTGTTGAGCATTGAGGAATAAACCAGATGGAAAGGAAGAATTTTGACGGGATCAAAAAGGAATGTTCATGTTGATGTGTCAATTAAAAATACTCAGAACAATTATAATTTAAAATATATATCTCTAGTCAGTCACAATGACAGAGGAGGAGGGGGACTCAAGGGATATTGTTGTAGAGGAGGAGGAGGAAGAGGAAAGGTGTTACAATGGACAAGTGGAGACACATGAAATAAGTCCAGCTGATCTGTCACCGACAGTCAAACGGATGACGTCAGCGTCCGTCTTCCTCACACAATTTGCTTCCGTATGTTTACAGAAATTTTTCTGACAAAAATTACTTACAATTAAATTTGAAATCCACCGACTACATTAAAATTATATTTCAAGTTTCTAATAACGTGTTTCGTTTCCAATGATATGACTAGAACCTTTGTGTGTGTGTGTGTAGTAATTAATTCTAATATCTATATGTATCTTTATTTATTGGCAAACCATTGAGATCCAATAGTAGCACGTCAATTTGGAGTTGTCAATTGAACAGTTCAATTTGAACTCACATACTGACCAATTATGTTTTTAAAATCTTGTAAAAAATTCTAAAAAATTTTGACAAATGAAGGTTTGAATATAATTTTTGCAGGGATGTACCTTCACAATCCTTGCACCAACTGTGATAAGATTTAGTCAAACTTTGGATGTGGACGTCGCAACCATTTCCTTCATTTTCACAGTCAGAACTGTCGCCTACTTAATTTCTGCCTTATCATGTAATCCCCAATTAATATTTTTAATTACTATTAATAAAATATTTTTAATTTTTTGGCTACATCCGAAATGTTCACTCATTCTACGTCGTAGAATCTACGACGAATGTCACTCGCCTCCACACAACATTTCTCCGTAAGTTAGGTCACGTGACATTTATTCTATCCTGAGTGAGCATTTCGGACTCCGAAATTCGGAGGTAGCCAAATAATTGGCATTTCAAATATTTTCCCTGCTCTCTTTTGTATTTGTTAATTTTTAAAAAAATTCCTTACCTTTTTAAAAAAAATTTCAGGTGGGGTCCTTTACACATGGTGTAACCGTCCAATGTGTGTGATATTCCTGACAGCCTTCGTCTCAGCTTCTTTATTCCTCCTCCCCATCGTGACCTCACTCCACACATTCCTCTTGCTGGGTGTTCTCATGGGAGTTGGTAGTGCAGGTTACGACACAGCTCAAATTGCTCTCATCATTGAAATGTGGGGTGACAAGGCAGACCCTTACATCCTCACTCAACATTTCTCATACAGTTTTGGTACTGTCATCACACCCCTCATTCTCTCACCATTCCTCCGAGATGACGAGGTCACTTCAAAATTATACCACAACAATTTTATGAGCTTACACATCCCATCTTTATCCTCCTCCTCTGCTGACTCCCTTTTCATCCCTTTCGCCATCGTTGGATCCCTCATGGCCCTTGCTGTCCTCAGCCAAGTCCTCGTATTCTTCAAGATGACTCTATGTCAATCGACCCGTCATCATCCACTGACCCCTGACATTTCTGACACATCTCCCATTATAAACGCTGAGGAACAGCCGGATAGAACGAGGAATGGCGACGCTACCAGTCGAATTCAAATAAATGGCGGGACTAGTGCCAACTTAGAAGATAGTGCAAATTCCGCCAGTTCCGCAAATAAATGGCGTACCTGGATACTCACAGCCCTGGCTGCAGCGTCAATTGGTTTTTATTCTGGGATTGAATTGACAAGTATGCAATTTTTCCCAACTTTTTGTACCTACGCCAAAGTTGCTCTGAGTGAAGCTCAAGGAGCACAAATTTTATTTGGACTCACAATGGCTTTTGCTATTGGAAGATTGGTTGGGATTCCACTGGTTGTTTTGAAAGTCCCACCACAGTTTATAGTATACACTAATTGTGTACTCATTGTGATGGCTAATGTTATTCTTTATGTGTGGGGTCAAGAGTCAGTTCAACTACTGTGGGTTGGGAGTGTTCTACTGGGTGGTGGGATTTCGACTGTGTATCCAAGTATTTATGCTTTTATCCAAAGACATTTGAAAATAACCAATTGGATTGTAGCACTCATTACTGTCAGTGGCGGGGGAGTCAGTTCGATATACCCTATAATTGTAGGACAGTATGTGGAGACTAATCCGTCTGTCCTCAATTATGTAATATTCTTCAGTATTTCTGTACTCATTGTCTGCTTCGCGGCACTCCATTGGACGGCGGCGAGAGTTCCAGGGAGATAAAAAGAAATTTTTGTAAAAAAAATTATGTACATTTCACTAAGAAGGTGAAAAATGGAGAGCTTATCTGCTTAACTACTATACTTTGTTTTTGTTTTCTGTGAGGAGATTGGTCTTCCACTTTTTGCGGGAAGAATAAATTATTTATTTCTGCAGAAAACAGAATTTTGGAACGTAGAGAATTTTTTTAAAAATTGTGACATAACTTCTCGAATTTTGTGTGAGTTTTGTGCATCCAAAATGTGTTTCCAGGATTTCTCTGTGTGTGAGGATTTGTCATCATTTTAATTTGAAACACGTTTTAGAAACTAAAAAGGCGGGAAAATTAACATGTCACGTGGACAGCTTCTTCGCTTGTCTTTTTAAAATGTGTGAGAGAATTTTTTGGTTTGGTCAAAAACTGGACAGGAAAACTAGGAATTTTTCGTACAAAAAAATTAGAAAACTTTATTAACCTTCAGAGCATGCAAAATATTTATTTGATTGTTTGCATGCAATAATTGACAATAAATATTCTAGTAATGGCTCATCATTAAATGTTAAAGTTAAATAGATTAGGAATATCGCAGCTCTTCTGACACGTGTGCCAAATTTCTGTAGCAAGTCATCACAGCTTCCCTGTAAGAGCAGGACTGATAAAGGATATTGTATTTATTTGCTAATTTCTTAACTCTGTCCATAATCAATTTGTTCTTGTACTGAGGCATTGTAGGGAATAAGTGGTGTTCGATTTGATAATTTAAATATCCCATCCAATAATCGACCCACCAAGATGGTTCAACATTTGTTGTGTTGAGGAGGGAGTACTCTACCCAATGGAGTTTCCCTTTGGTCAGTGGAAGGTGCAGATGGGACAATGAAATATTACCAAGGACAATGATGGAACCTAACCATACAGCGACGAGGTATGGCCAAACACCGATGTAGTAAGCAAAAAGGTAATGGAGACTCATAAAGAACAGTTGATGGGATTTTCCATTTTGCCAAGCGAATTTTGGGTGGAGGTACAATTTCCAGTAGAATACAACGAGGAAGGTGTCAACAGCCAAGAAGAGAAGTGCCTGCAAAAGTTTGCAAATTCAAAATTTTAGTTAGATTGCAACTTTTTGCTAACCATTTACTTGGGTGGGTGTGAGTAATTTTGCAAAATAAAACAAAAAAGATATTATAGTTTTTTAAACGAATTTCTTTTACTTACCTGATTTTGAATGAAAAAACTTTCCTTGAATTTTGGTTGACCCTCAATGACCTTCTTGTTGAATGCAAGGAGGGGTAACGTTTCAAGGTCAGAGTCTCTGTCTATTCGTTGTGGCATAGCGTGGTGTCTGCAATTAATTGTTTTTGAAAAAATAATTGCAAACATTTTATGACAAAATTTTCATTTGGATTTGCTGCCCAAATTTTGAAAAATCTTTTTCATTCAGGATTTATTTGTTTAAAAATGATGGCGTCAATCACCTTAAATGATATTTCTGGAAGAAGGAGGAAGATAAACCGAGACCCACACCTTCAAAAATTCCCCGTTCATAATGCGGTTAAAATTTTACAATTTTTTTTTCGGTTTTCATATCTAATTATAAAATATGACCTTTTGCAGACAGCTTTAACTGATTACCTAAAGCAAAAGCCTGGACAATTTTGTCTATATTTGGCCACCCAGTCAGAGAATTGTGACCACCCTCGTGCATTAAATATCCAAAGCGAGCAGCGAGACCACCCAGAATTAACGTTCCAATCCAACGACACACAATCGAGTGACTACAACCGACTGTCAAGTATATGCCCAAAATTGTAAGGAATAAACATTCAGTCAGTCGAATAGTCACATGGATTGGAGATGGGTCAAAATATCCTTCCGTGTTGAGGTCATGGTACAACTGTGTAAAATCTCGTGTGAGGTCTCGGTGTCTTTTCATAGTGACTGGATCAGCTGGAATAAGACAACAAAAATAATTCTTATACAAACTTATTAGTTACAAACGTTCTACCTTGATTCAAAATAGCAAAAAATAATTTACCATCTTCTCTCAAAATATCATGTGGAGTTGCCATCCTCTTTTTAAAAGACTTGAGCATCCCCATCACTCTATGGCTAGATCTATGATGGAATTGTCCAATAGCGGCTGTTGCATCTTCCCCTTTTTCTATATAAAACTCAATTATATCTCCTCCTGGATGGATTTTGACAAATTCTGTCACGTCATAATAGAACCCTTCATAAAGGATCTCTTTCCTATTTTCACTATTTCTGGACAGAATGTCCGGTTTGATGATACTGTTGTTATTATCACAACTCTCCATGCTGAGGATATTTGGAGCCATTTTTTAATTTTAAAAATACTGGTATTTTTTCCAAAAAAATTACTATCTATTAATTCTAGTATTCCTAAATTTTTATCTAATTCTTCTTAAAGAAAATTCACCGAAAAGTATTGTCAAAAATGAATGAATTCCCTTTGGTTCGTACGTGAAGAGAGAGAGTAGATTCTACTCAGTAGAGAGAATCAATTTTTTATTAGCTACCCTTTTGTATGTGAAATGCCAAATATTTACAGAAATATTTTAGAAAGAAATCCTCGCTAATGTTCCTGTCTGAGAGATCCATGACGGAATGTTTTAAATCTCTGTCAGTCTTTAAATTTTTGACTGCCTCTTCTTGAAGAGAGAATGAAGAAGGGGTTGGGGTGGGTTGGAAAATCAATGGGAAGAAGTGGACTCTGTAAGTCAGAGAGACTATGACGTTATTTACCGTACATTATTTGACTTGAGTGAGGGATTCTTACCCTCATAATTCTTTGTAAATATAGACACAGTTGAAGAGCCGGTGTTGGAAAACCCTCACATTTCTCCTCCTCCCTCCTTTAACGGTGTCTCCCTCCTCTCCTCTCTTCTGTGTGTCAGTGTGTGTGTCCAATATGAGTAATTAGGTTGTCACAAAACGCTGGGAGTCCTAAAAGTTTCCGTCTCGTCATAACACACACACGTGATCCACACAGTGGACAGTGTACACCTTGAAATAATTTGCCTTGTGGCATGTCTCCACTTTTGAGACTGTCTTTTCAACGTGTAATTATTTAATACATGAGAGAATGCCTCATACTTAGATTACATTATATTGCTTATGTATTTTTGAGGACTATTCCTTCACTTTTCCACCACAACGAAAGTGGGTCATGGAAATGTAAGAGGGTCCGAGGAGGGATGGAGAAAGTGAGAGTTAAAAGGGGCTTAACCTGGAATCACATTATGTGATTCACATATTATGTCAGTTTTTGAAAGGGTCAATGTGAAAGAGAGTAAATATTACCTACACACTTATGCGGTAGTCAAAATCACTTTTGTTACAAAAGCATGAATGTGTGGCCTTGAAGAAGAATTTTTTTGTCTTTGCCTCAAGTGGAATTTAGGGTACAAAGGAATTGATGAATGAGGAGGAGATGAACGGTAAAAAAGAGTTTATTACCAGGTTGAGACAAAGTTTTGGAAATGAGCCTTCTGTTTATCATTGTGTGTGTAGAAAGTAATAGCACACACACACACTGGAATGGCTTTGATTTGAATTGGATTAAATCACTGCTAGTTATGTATGATTGAATGCGATATCAAATTAAAAAGGATTTTTTCAAGGGTGAATAGTTTTTGTTTTCAATTCAGTTTCACCAATGAGAGTCAATGCATTCTTAGAAAATAAATAAGAGGAGGACATTATGAAAATAAAGGAGGAATTTTATTATTATAAAATTTACTGTATAAAAATGTAATTTGTAAAATTAAGTACGATTTGTAAGTAGCAAACAAAAGCGACATTGATGGCAGTCAAGGGAGCGTTGGTCTCCCAATGTCTTACTTGGTACAATACAATACTTGAAACAACTTCTCAGTAAAGAATCTTTACTAAAGATTTCTCTACTAAATTAGGATTTTATAAATAGAAAGTTAGCTTACAATCCCAACAGCCTTTTAGTTATTTGTCTGAGCAATCCAGTGCTACACAACAGTGCACTGTTGGCAGTATCCATTGACATGGGTACAGTATATATATAATTTTATGCAACCCCGTCCTCACGTCGACCAGAGGTCACTAGCGAAAATCAAATTCAATTTCCACAAATGGACGGAGCGGTTTCAGCATCCCAAGAATAAGATCTGTGGAAAAACAAACAAGATTCTTATTACATCTTCCACACTAGACACTGACTACGATAGTTACACATAAAAGTCTCTATTCACTCACCCGTTTTGCCTTCATCCCCATCGTCCAGCACAATCAGTCTGACCTGTAACCGTCGCATGAGTCTGAATCCATAAAATCCAGCTACATGACTCAAAGTCGGTTGAGACATTCTCTGTCCATTCATTTTGAAATTTATTTGAAACAGCTCTAGCTCTATGCAAAAGTGGGTAGCACAATAGAGCAACATTTATCAAATCATCATTGTACCAATGTATTCAATAAAATTTATTGAATAAATAAATGTATACCTTCCATTGTCGAAATAGCATAGTGCCCCCTGTAATCCCTCAAATTGATCTCCAATTGTTCTTCAAATTCCCTCAGAGTCCTACACTGCACTTCTGGAATCCCCGTCAAAATCTCATCCAAACTCCACCGATCCTCTTCACCAATATCCATAGTCAACATCCCTTTCACCGCCATATCAACTTCCATACAAATCTCTTTCAATCTTGGCCAAACCCTCCAAATTGTAGGTAGTAGTCGGAACCAACCACTTGCCTCTCCAATCTCCAATCTCCTTATCCTTGGAAAAACTCCAGCCAACTTTTCCAAAACACCCACAGCTTCCAGATGGTCAAATCCATTTTGATCATGTACAAGTCTCAATGCATAAACATGACTGAAGGATGTTCCATCCCTTCGGAAGATCCATGGATTCAGAAACTGGTCAAAGTCCAGTCCCTTCACTAAACATGATTGAATTTCAATTCTCACCAAGCGGGGCATTTGAATTACATCCGTTTCTAAAGAGCATTCCACACTCTCCTTCTTCACAGGGAACAATTGCCATTTCTTACTCCCACACAAATTCCAAGAATCCCTCACCCTCAGTACCCGCAGGTGGGCCAAATGGAGCCTATCCAGCCTGGCAAGGGTTGATGGCAAAGGCTCCAGCTCTAATTTCTCCAGTCTTTCTTGACAGTTCGAGAGAACTTTCACAAAGAAAGAACACACTTTCAGCCAATGCTGGTACGGTTTACAATGTTCGATGTGGTCATCAAACCATGCTGGACAGTTCTGTGAGATCATTCGGAGGGAATGAAGAGGGAAAATCAAATTTCGGGGTTTCTTCTTATCTATTTTATCTGTAATCGGACGAAATGGATTATAAGTGAAGTTAAGAGACTTCAGTCGGTTCACAAACAACCCGACTTGGGGAAGTAAAGACGGGGCTGTGATGAGTTCATAAAAATTCAAATCTACATCCACAATACTGGACAAATTTGGAGCAATTCCTATTAATTTTTGGAGGAATTGGGACGTGTCAAGAAATGCTCCAAGATTCAGTTGGATTTTGTCTAGTCGGAACAAAGATGGAGGTCGATGAGGGGGAAAGGGAAAATGTCTTTGTCGTTGTGCAAACCGTTCCATAGCTACACGTGGATCTAGTACTGGATCTAGTAATTCATTTTCATCCCAATCTGGCCATTTGAAACGTTCCTGGTCACGTTGATCACTCTTCACGAAAGAAATATATCCTAGTCGCCTCATTCCGGGCAGTGTGTTCAAAATTACCCTTTTGCACTCTGTGGGAAAGTTGGACCCGAGAGTTATTTGGATGATGACGAGTTTGAAACGGTCGAGAATTGAATGGAGGTCAGCTTCAGAGATAAAGGGACACTGAAGGATTATTATGGTAAGACGGAAGGAACCAAGAGGATTTCCATTTTGAATTTCTCCGGTATTGGGATTGGGCGAATAGTAATTGGCACTCAATTTTGAAATTATGTCTTCTACAGTGTGGAAAGTATAACGAGGAGAGCGGCGGTAGAATTTTTGCTGGACACTGAATTCCAATGGGACGTTTACATTGGATGAGTCCTTAGCCTGGTTGAGTTGGTGGTACAGAGTGTCATCAGCAAATAAACGGAGTTTGAAAATTGGAATTGATAGGGATTCGAATGCTGTGTGCCAATTACGAGAGACCAGGTGGCAGGCGGAACGATCGTCTGGGGTGAGGTGGCGGGAAATTTCTTGGGCGAGCTGTGAACGAAAGATTTGAAAATTTTCAAAACTATTTTTGTAATAAAATTAATGGAAATAATGGAGTACTGTGACTCACAGTCTGTGAGGACTGTCATTTGTTTGTAAACTGCTGAAAGAGGACACACATACACGCAACTCAGTATTTAAATACCGTACGGCCTCGAATTGAAGCCGAGGCTAAAATCGGAAATTGGCGGCGGGACCGCAGTAATGTATTTTACATAGGATAAATCATGCCCCGGTTATATCTAGAGACCGGCTTGAATTCGATGCCGTACGGTAATATATTATTTCTGTACTTACCGGACTAATCCTGAGAATTGTGTCCAAAATTGAAGAGGATGATGAAGGGACGTCCATTTTTGAGGATGACATTTTTTTCTCAACTTCGCATCAGTCAAATAATATTTGAAATCAGTTCTTAATTACTTGTCAGTGTTTTGAGGATGGAATACTTTGTAATATTCTGCTTTGAATCCACACACACTTCACGTTTCAAAATTCAAGGTTCCCACTCCACTCTGGGAGAGAGACAGAGTTTGAATGAGAAGGATTGACTGCGTTATAGCTGTAGCTATTATGTACACACAAACGGATGAAGGGCGAAAATGACTCGTATATCGTATGACCTTGTATATGCATTTTCAAGAGTGTCTGTGGGATGGAAGGTAATGTTTGCTGGACAAAAAATTCTGGGATATCTTATCCATTAGTAGTGTAATACTTGTTTGACGTGCGAATATAGGATGTGCATAAATATATGTGTGTACAAGTGCAACGAAGAAGGGCGTCCAATTATCGAAATTGCCAAAGAGATTCTACGTGAAAACTACGTGCATTATTTTTTCACGTAAATTCACGTACAATCCCGTTGAAGAATTTTTTTTTGCAAATAGATTATGTTTTTTTGCAAATAGATTCTTTTATTTTGCAAATGAAATCTTTTATTTTGCAAATAGTGGAAATATTTTATTCAACAAATGCGAGACAAGATCGAAGGAGCTTCCATCATAGAAATGACA
>WJFB01003621.1:0-12597 GCA_009870185.1 Pygmarrhopalites habei | reverse complement strand
CATGAAAGCAAACAGTGCCGAAGCGTAAAGAAGGGAAAAAAATACAAAGATTATTTTCTCATTGATGAGATGGGGACGATGAGGAGGAGTGTGACGGCGGCTTTCCCGATCCATCCACTCTCTCCTCTCTCTATATATACACATGGATATATTGTACGGCATAGCACCCTTCTCTTATTCAATTCCAGCCGAGAGAGAGAGACGAAGGAACAAAATCCTCCTTCTCCCCATCTCTCTCTACTCGGTAATGACTTTCCCATTAGCCCAACATCAAGATTATCATTGACGTTTACTTGTATAAACAACATTAGGTGGAAGCGAAATTATCCTCTCAAAGAATACCTAAGGGCAATACACTTTTGTCTTTGTAAAAATCACTCTCTTCCCCTCCTCCTTTGCTTCCCCCTCAGACTTTTGGTTTTCAAAAAGTGCACAGGAGCTCAGACAAAAAAGTTTCTGAGAGGAAATGAGGAGTTCAGCTACATTTTCGACTGACACACTCAGGAGGTAACAACGGGGGAAAGCAGAGTTGATTATTTTTAATGATTAGCTGACAAGAATTTGACGGGGGAAATAATACAAGTCTAAAATAAAATTTACAAGAATCACAATAAGTCATACGAAGGTAATTTCCATGAAATACAACATTTTGTTTTTCTATCCTTTTCGTTTCTCTACAAACATAATTTGGCCTTACGCAACTATCCGCTGAATTCCTTGTGTTGTGATTCAATTAAAGTTATGTAAAGACAAGTTATACGAATAGTGCATGAGGAAGAGTGTTTTTTTCAAAATAACGAAAGTAAACATAAACAACTGAAACTAGAATGAAAACTCAATGTTGATGTCTACTAATCAGTCTGTGTTGTGCTTTCTCTCATTGACTTTCCACTCTACGTGTTTGTGTATTTGCATACAATTCAAAACTGTACATGTCCACATTGGCTGTATATACTGTGGATGTAAAGAGGAGTGGAGGGGGATAAAGACAATAAAGAATTTGATATCGGGCGATAGGTCCTTATTGACGTTGTTCTGGGGCGGGAAGGAACATAACGATCACCTCGAAGAATGTGAGGAAAAATGCTACAGGATAGTATTACAAGGAGAAGATTCCTTTCCCCCTCACATTATAATCGGTGGTGGTGGAACGAGAAGGAAAGAGAGGAGAGGAGGAGGAGGATAGTGGAGGAAAACAATCTGAGCAGCATAATTAGTGAAGCATCGTCCTCGATTTCCTCCTCCTCTTCTTCTTCTTCTTTCCGCCGACGACCAGAATAAAAAGACAAAGACTTTGGAGCTTGGGAGCAGCTCCGGAGCTCAAAGTTTTTGATGACGATGAAACTTGTCTCTGCCTCAATGTCATCCCATCAAAGAGTGCAGTATAGAAACAAAGATCGATGTCTGTGGCTTAACAGGCACATAGTGAAAGAGAGAGGGTGGGGAGAGAGAGAGAGAGCTCAAGAAAAACCTATAGCCAAGTATAATGTCTGGAAATTTTCTTCATCTTGTGTGATTTGTTCTTTCCCTCTCTCTCTTTCTTGTAGGTCTCGTCGTCTCCATTCTCCACAGCATATTCGATTTATATTTGTATACAAAAAGACTTTATACTATCCTCCTTCGCTATTCCACATCCTGGAAAAGATGCTTATAAAAATCGATGAACGAAGAGATGCATAGTGTATCCATACAGCAAATACACAGGGCACAGAATTCCAATGGAGTATAAGGAGGTGGGGAGGGGTTGGAGGGAGAAAAATTTGACGGTGCAAAATTTCTTGTATGTTGTCATCTTTCTATAGATTCAGAGGAAGGAAGGAATAAAGAGAGAGAGTGGGAGGGAGAAAGGAGAGAAGAGAGGTCTTGTGTAAGCGGGTGGTTGATGGTGATGGGGATGTTGATGGCTGAATCTTAATTAATTTAGGGCTTAGCAAAGTTAATTAGGTGAAACTATTAAAAACTTTTTATGAAATTAGTTAATTATCTTGTCTTCTACATCTTAATTGTACGTATCCACATACAAACATACATACATTGCAGGAATGGATTTCCCCCATTCATGTACTTATGCACGAGGTTATGCTCTAGTGGGATAGACATGATGCAATATTATATGCTATGGATGAAATGAAAAAATAAAAACTCTCGTCTCCTCTCTACTTTCTCTCCGTTGAGAGAAAGCAAGAGTGGGAGGGAGAAAAAATGGGTGAATGCCCAGTGCACTCCTCGTCCAAGTCTCGCATTTTTTGTATTTTGTCTTTCACTCTCAAAATCCATCAATTTATTTTTATTAATGAACTCATCACTCATCTTCATCGCCGGTAAATTTGAGTCGTTAAAACATTCGATAGAGAAGTATATATATAATATAATATATACTTTATATTATATGTACATTTACTTTTTTTTACCTCTCCCTTCTTTTCTTTCTGTCCATCTTTACTTTCTCTCTTCATTTTTCTTTCTCGTTCCTTCTTTTTTTTATAACATAACTTACACGCAATCTCTTCATTGCCTCAAATTTTCTCTTTCTCTCTCTATTATTATAATATAGTACTTTTCCCTCCTGCTTTCACTTTATATTCTGTCTGTAATATATATTCGCATATACATATTTTTCTGTTTTTTTAATGTATAGTCGAGTAATATATAATGATATATAATAATATTATTCTTATTCTTATGTATAGTCCTGTGAACTTACAATATATATATATTTATATCCTTATAGTCTTAACAATAAAATATTTGTTTTTTACAATGTACAATATACACTTTCACTTTTTTTGTCTGTGTATTACACCATATGTGTTTGTGTAGAACTTTGGTTTTTTTTGTAGTAGTCCACTCACTGTATGTGTGTACGCGTGTGTGTGTTTGTAACATTATTGTTTTTTTAAACCAATAATTTATATATTATGATCCTACTGTTATAGACCTTGTATGTTTTTTTACACTTATTTAATTCTTAATGTAGTTACAAAATTTTCTCTCTCCTTTTTTCAGTACAGAAGTATACGATAGAGTATCAGAAAGGGAAAGAGAGGAGAGAGAAGGGTTGTGGGCATCACTGTTATTATAACTGTCCTTTCTCTCTCTCTTTCTCTCGCCACACGTGCACATTTTTCCAAAAGTCGACGTTTTTTTCTCTCAAAAATATGTGAGGGAGGGAGGGGGAAGTTTTAATCGGATTAGTACATGTGCATGCTGAGGGGAGGGAGAAAGAACGGAGAGATCACTTGAACATTCCTTCACTGTTTTTTATCTCTTACTCAGACTCACACACTTAAAATGTAAGTAGATTTAGAGGCTAAATTTTTAGACCATCCAGCTCCTCGTTTCTGTGTGTGTGTGTGTGTATAGATGGTGAAGAAAGTATAATACAACAGTGTGTGTGTGTTTTGGTTTCTGGAGTGTAGCTCTTATCGTTAATATGATTTATAGCATACGTTACATAAAAATGACATGACACACTTCTTTTTTTACTCTCTCTCTCTCTCTTTCTCTCTTACTCGTTTATCTAATAACAGCTTTTTTTATTTTCTCCCACTTTCTCCTTTGACTCAAACCTTTAATGTTGTGTTTTTGCCGATACGAAGATGACTGGGTTGTAGTGTAACCCCTGTTCAAAATATATTATTTTAACTTTCACTACAATGTAATAGCAACTATCTGAATTTATTGCCTTGTCCTTACTTTCTCCTCACTCCCAGGTTTTTTTCTACAAGGTATTAAAATACATCCAGTACAACTTGTCAGGTAATTTAGTTGGAAAATGATTACTCGCAAGTACTAAAAAAGAAAGGGTGAATAGGTTTTGTTTAAGAGGGTTGTTTGGTAATTAAATCATTAAACAAAATTCTACGAATGAAAGAGTAGTATAAATTGTGTGTTCAGTGTTTGTGATGGACAACTTGATATTTCTACTCCAACCTCTTCAATAATAATCTGATCTTTGTATTTTGTTAGTTTTAAAAACATTTCTGTACACTTTAATTGTGAGTTGTTGAAGATACGGATGAAATTTTCGATAGAAGGCTGACGGTGTATTTTTGGAAAAAATTATTTTAAAAATGCGTTGTCAATAATCCATCCCAATTTTCTTGTCCAACAAATAGTACAACTTAATTGGATGAACGATGAACATCATCCACAAGGAGAAAGAAGTGGGAATCATATTGACTTTCCTATTTACATGTTTGAGTGAATTGTAAACCAAAAAACAAATCATGTTTGAACTAGCTTAAAAATTTATATTTAAGAATATTTACTATGAACGTTAATAGCTTACACACACAAATAACGACTTTCTCCATACGGGAGGAAAAGAATATGGAATATTTTCGTCCAAAAATTTATCGTCAGATTTTAACGCTTGTACAATTTTGAACAACCGTTCTAAAAATTGGAATGTTTATGGATTTTGTAGGGATACTTTCAATAATGAGTAAAATAAATTTTAACTGAAAATTAAAGATACACCTCTGCTTATTTGTTAAATAACTTGAAACAATGACAATGAAAAATTCTTGCCATTCTTGTGAAATTCCAATAAAAATATGTAGGAAAAAAATCCCATATCGCTATCTAAAAATACTTATGGTTAATAGTTCAAGATGATTAAATTCAAAATTAAGGTGATAAAATTTCAAAATTCTGAAAGAGTCTGTTTTCTTTGGTTTTCTGAAAAAGCAAAGATTAGAATAAAAATAACATTGATGGAAAGCTCTACCTCTCCAAAATATGCACGTAATCTATAGATTGATATCGATTTTTGGATTGTAACCCCTTCAAAACTTTTCCTTGCCAACATTACCCTTCTAATGCTAAAAACATGGATGGGCTTTCCCTCCAGCCTCTCAAAAATAAATCACACAACTCAACTCTCTCACTCTCTCTCACTCAACATAGAATGACGTTGAGTCCTCAGACTCCTGAATTTAAACTTCTTTGAAGTGCATTCACATGAGGTTGCTCACTCCTCCTCCTCCTGCCTGCCTATGATAGGAAAAGGAGGCAAAGACGCTGAGCACACACTCACTTTCTCCTCCTTCCCTTTCTCTTCTCTTCTCTTAGTGCATGAAAACTATGTTTCCATTTGTTTGCGATTGTATGTGTTTTTATATAGCTATTGATTTATTCTGATTTTTCTCTCTCGCTCCTTTCTCTGTGATGACAAAGTCATCATTAGAGATGCGATGGTGAGGAATTCGTAGAAAAGAGTTAAAGAGAGAGAGAGACTCAACTTTTGAAAATAAGAACACACACCCACTCACTCCCAAACAGAGAGGAAAGTTGTACTTTCTCTACAACCTCAAAATGTGATTGTTCCATCAAAAAGGAGATTTTTTTTGAAGAGAAGGAGAAAGGGTGAAAGTGTATGATGAAAGAGAGAGAGAGAAAGTAGATGTAATATTCTTCAATGATGTGATGATTTGGTAAGTACATTCGACAGAACAAGTTCCAATGGCCAATACACACACTCACATAAACACAATGATAGAAGCATTGTTCAGTTGGAAAAATATGACTGCATTTATGTTCTCGTTCCCAGTCTCCCCCTTTACTTTCCCTACCATTCACAGTCAACTGTAGACCCTATCCGTGGAAACAGGCACAGAGAGAAAAGATGAAAGTGGTGAGAGAGAGAGAGCTGAGAGAAAGAGAAAGAAGGATCTTATCTGACATCACATGTGTGTCACCCTATCTGAACACATTTATGTGTACATGTACACACACATATAGATGTATATATATATGTAAGTTGGTCGTCTTGTCTTCTTCTCTTTTTTTATTTTTACGTTTGTTTATGGCTTCTCTCATGTGTTGCTGATTTTCTCGTATGATGTTGATGGGATGACTTGGCATTGGGAAAAAGGAATGATGAGTCAATGCTGAATACTTTGGGTTTGAGGAAGAGTGAAGGAGAGAGAGAGAGAAGGCTACACATGGAAATGTAAGACAGAGGGAACATAAAAGGATACACGAGTTACTCTCTCCTATGTCTCTCTCTCCAAGTGTACAGGCAGAGCGAGAGAAGACAAGTTTAATCTTCCCTATGCCTCCATTTTTCTCCATCTCATTCATTTCAGTGGTCTGGAACTGAATTCTCTGGATTTGTCGACAGCGACATATCAACTTGAACTATACTTCACTTCATTCTGATTTTCACCACTCTACTCGACTTCTGCTGCTCCTCCTCTCCTCCTTTCTCTCCCTTTTACCCCACTCTGTGTGACGTTCGTCTTTCCTTCTGCTGGCTGAGTGTAACAAGAAATGTGTACAAGGCAGACAACATACAAAACACATACACAAGTAGAAAGTAAAAAAAACCAACAGCTGCAATAACACACTGTGTCTGATTATTTCACATGTATTCTCTCTCGGCATGTAATCCACCATTCCCTTATTGTCTCTCTCCCCTTCCTCCTCCACCCTCTCACTTGTCAACAACCAGAGGAGTACAAAACTAGGGTTGTGTGTGTGTATAAACAAAGGGCGGTAAAATAAGACGAGGAGGAGGAAGGAAGGAAGGTTTTCCAAAGCAATAAGCAATGAGGAGAGCACATAAGAACTTTATGAAGGATGGCGATGGCGATTGCAAAATGAGGCCTCTTATTCTTCTTCTCTTCCCTTCATCTCAATCTCCTTTATCTTGAGTATAAAGTTCAGCTCTCCTATCTGTATCGTCCCACACACACAATCTCCCTCCCTCTCTCTCTCTTTCTCTTAGGTTTACACTCAGCACCGTACACACACCACATTGTACATACACACGCATGTACATGGCTACAGAGGAACCTTCCAAATTAGTTTTTACTTTTCTTGGTGGGCAGTTGAGCAGTTCATGTCAATTATATTTCTTGTGCCAGTATAATGATAACAGACAACACTTGTTCATTTAGCTTTTTCCTCTCTTTCTTGAGTCTTGCTTTCTCCAAGTGTATTCTTTACAAGAGAGGGAGAGAGGGTGAAAGTGAGAGAGAGAGCGTGTGAGAGTGAGAGAAAGAAATCTTTGCGTAAAGTCTGCAATGCTACAACTACTAACTTTGTGTCAGCTTCTTGGTCTTTCTCTTTTTCTTGTTCTGATTTTTCTCTTCCCTTTCCCTCTCCCCATTCGGATCCTTCGTTGGTCTCTCGAGAAAAAGTGAGTGAGAGAAAAAAAGGGGAAAATATCATGTATTGATTTCTGTCTTTCCTTCGCCGTTTCCTCCTCCTCCTTCTCCGTCACCATAGTCTGATCAATATTTTTATACATTTTGTATATTTGTGGGCTAGATTGGAGGGTAGGATTATGATGAACTTCTAAAAATGATGAAGGTACACGCAAAAAAAACTAGACAGCTACTTGTCATCTTTCTCCCTTCCATTTCCAGTTCAAAGAATTTATGTAAAAAATGACACGACGTGATTTAAATTTAAGTGATGTATACATGTTACAGACAATGTGGAAAATTGTTTTTTTTAAAAATTTGTAGTTTTGAATTCATGAGAATTTTTTGGTTAATTTTTCAAATAGAGTTTTGTTCCTTGTTTCTTGAAGACGATGGGAAGAACATTATTTTTGTGGCTATGATGAAATTCATTTGTAGATTTCAAAGAAATAAATTTTTAAATATTTTTTTTTGCTTTGTTAAATATTGAGTAAATTCATCATGGAGAATTAAAAATTTTCAGAATTTTATGGACTTCCTTTGTCAAAATGTCATAATTTTCTTTTTTTTTCTTCTTCTTTCTGGTAATATCACAGAGCTTTCACATCGATATCCACTTTCTTTTGTTCATTAGTCCGTTTTCTTTTGATTTCTTTTTAAGGGCATTTGGATTAAAGGGGAGAAAACTGTCTTGTTTTAAGTTCTTAATGAAAAACAATGTTTTTTTACATTTTGTTAATTTAATTGTAGGTTAATTTTTTAAATATAATTATTAGGATTTGAGTATCCAGTATTTTCCTTCTTGTGTAATATATATATATATAGTTAAACTTTCTTGATTTATATTATTTTTTGCACTGTATTTGAAGTATTTTTGAAGTTGAGTATAAAATTGTTAAAGTGATTTTTCTTTTTTTTTCCTTTTTCTTTGTGTAGGTCTTGTATAACTGTAAACTAGAAATGGATGTGTGTGGATGTTGCGGAGTTTTTTTCTTTAAAAATTAAAGTTTTTTTTGTATTAGTACAACAGCACAGGTAAAATTGACTTTTTTTTGTCTCAAACGTTTTTTTCAGTTTCTAGTGTCATTTGTGACTCGTGGAAAAAAGGAATGTTTTGTTTATTTGGAGGAAGTTTGTTCGTGAGTGTACAAATTGTTTGATTGAGAGTGTTCACAATTTTTTTAATACTGGACGCACTGTAGATATATAACGTATGTGTGTGTGATCAATAGTCAGTCATTTTCCGTGTAGTCACCTTGTATTGTAGAGAAATGCGTGAGGAAAATTGGATGATTATGTTATTGACACACACACACACATCCTCATGGTTAGATTGGCTGGAGGCATGAGGAGGATGATCATGTATTTCCAATATGACGGCCTGAAAATAAATCAATTTCTCTCGTAAATCATATTATTCGAGTCGATTTAAATCAGCTGAAAAATTACGCCATAGTTTTTGTTCGAATAAAGCAATTTCTTCAGGACTCATTGATTAAATTGTTTTAAAATGACACAAATTTGAATTCATTAAACTACAATTAAATTATAGAGATGACAAAGAAAATAGAGTACTTACTATTGAACAAACACAATCCAGTACACCACAATGAAAACTAATAGTTTGGGAAAGCTTCCAAATACCCAACTTTTTCCATCTGAAAAATTTACTTGCATAGCGGCTGGATGCTCCCCTAAAATTGTAATTGTAAAAAAATAGAGAAAAATAAATTGTTAGAATTTTTTCCAAAAATAGAATTCTTCTTTCTTCAACAAATCAATTTCAAAAAATTTGTCCTTTCATTTCCAAATAATCCACTTTCACTCATATTATTATTATTGTTGGCGATATCTCAACAACATACGTGGGCTAAGAATAATAATGCAAAAAATTTGAAAAAGATATAATAATAAGCTCACAGCCCAGAAAAATTTAAATGCATTCTCCACTTTCTCCAACTTTCATATCAAAATGTAAATACATCCTTTAGAATTTCATTCCTAGAATTACTCTCAAAAATTTCCTTGTCTTCCTCATATGACATACGATCTCTCCACAAGAATGTCTGGGTATAGTGCCGTCTGATTTAACCTGATGATGTTCCAATATACAAATATATATATATGTAGCATTCCTCTTTCTCTCTACAGAGAGCAAAAGGGCACGAATTATATGTAGCTAGTAAGTACTTCACCTTTTGAGAGTCCCAAAAAAATATGTTGAATTGAATGAAAGTCAAATAAGCCGTGGATGTGGTACAATATGACAATTTTTTCACCTCGCCTCCTTCACACAATACAATTCCTCCTTTTCTCTTGTGTTCAAAAGGCCTTTTCGTTATTAGGTTCCATATACAGCCAAGTGGCACACACACACACCCAACCGAGTATTTTCTTTTCTCTATCTCTTTTTCTAAAAGCTCAGCTCATCCAGGGCTGAGCAGAGTGTGTGCAGATTTATATACAAAATGGATTAGACAAATACGTCCCTCATGTCCTCATGACGTTCATATACACAACTACTGTCAAGTAAAGGGTTACAAAAAAAAGAAAAAAAATCTTTCGTCAAAATACACACACTCCCTCTTCTCCCTCCATCCTCACACTGCCCTAACAATAAATATTGTTGTGTATGTACTCAAAAGTTTTTTTTGTGTCGACTGTGTATCAGAGCACGAGAAATACTCTCTTCCACACACACTCACCCCATATATTTAATATAGTCTGACACATTTTTGTGTAAAAATAGTTGTGTGTGTGTGTGTACTGTACAGCCACACATCATTTTTTCCCTCCTTTTTTCGTTCCTTCCTCCTCCTCCCTCCCTCCTTTCGTACACAAAAAAATTCAGCTCAAAAAAATGAAATTCCCTTTTTCTCCTGTCTCTTTCTCCTCCTCTGTGTATGGGGGGGCCTCACCATCAAATAACGAACTCTGTGTATGATGGGATGTGTGGATGAGAGAAGGGGAAGGAAGAAGCATGTACAAAATGGTCATATAAGCCGCACATAGAATATTGAAGAATTTATCTCTCAAGGACTGAATTGACTCTGGTGTCTGCACCACTCCCACACACACACTCACACACACTCACTCTCACTCACTCAGACTCAATATGGAAGAATGCGTCATGTAGCTACACTGTACACACACACTGCACACACTGCTTTCCTTCCCTACGTAGAATTTACATGAATAGATAGAAAATTGCACACGACTTTCCTCAAGCTTCCTCTCCTATCCTATCCTACTTCCCCCTTTCTCCTCCGCCCCTTGTCACACCAATAATAATTTTGCCATGCAGTGAAGTGCGAAAAAATTACATTTTCTCATTTTTCCATCATTGTTCGTCCACTCGAATGTCTTTATTCACATTTCCGATCAGAGAGAGGAGGAGGAGAGAGTGAGTTAGATTCTTCTTGCGTATGCATGCTTGAAATTTATGATTGTCACTGAATACCTAAAATATTGAGATTCAACATGGAAGAATTTTACGAGTCAAGAAATAAATGTGGGACACTTTCTCCTGATATTTTTGGCACAGAATGAAGTGTATGTCACCATGAGGATAAACAAACTGGAGGTCTGGAGACAGAATGTCAAACTCAATAGAAAATATACTACAGTTGAAGAAAATGTGATCTTGGCTATTTTCAAAACATAATTTGGCAAATTATATTTTACAATTTTACTGGATACGGTCATTCATCCCTTTTTTCAAAGCCAATCTATTTCCGCTAATGAAATTTCCACGTGTTTTAAAACTTTCATAATTACTCTTATACAAGATTTGAAAACTGAGCTTATACAACCTGAATCCAAATGAAATATTTTGGAGAAAGACAATTATACCCACTTTATTAAATTAAATTAAAATGAATTAAACTCGTTCAACTCACCATTTAGGACGTGGACGATAACGGCTGAGCTCTTGGCATTTGTGGGCTGGCATGTGTAAGTACCAGAATCGGAAGGCTGCGCTTTCGTAATAACCAATTTACTAGTCGTTCCAGAGTCTGTTTTCTCTGTCTCAAGACTGATCCCACCTCGAGGAGACTGCACACATTTAACAAAATATACAATACCACATTAGTCGTTGTGTAAGCCAATATCCCCAATATTCAACACAATTTTGATAACACCATTAAAATGACAGAATTGTAACAAAGTCAAAAAATTGTAGAAATAAAATGAGGACATACATTAAAGTCAACCAATGTTGACTCATGGTACCAGGACACCGACCCGGCGGGTTGTGAATGAATATTCACGGAACAAGTCAAACTTATATGACTTCCAGTCTTGACATACACATCATCCGGCCCCCAGATCTTCGCTTGTGCTTCTACGGGGCCAAAATCAACAATTCCAAACCATTTTTGACATTATTTAGTTTGTTTAGCCTCTACGTTCACTAAGTACACACACATATCTTAACACTGCCATATCTTATTCCTAATACATGTATAAACTTTTGACCTTTAACTAAAAGTTATACACATCGTAGGAAAAACATGCTTCTTTCCTTCCCCTTTTCCAAACACAAATTTTTTATTTACACACACACAAAATCCGTATTATACGGATTGTGAGAAAAATGACATTTTGAAAATTGAAAGTACACAAATATCGATAGAAAAGGCTCAAATTAAAAAATACTCTCGTGCAATGCAACAAAATAGGACGTACATTCAATGTGGAAAATCTAATGCAAATAGTATACAGCAAGTCAATATGATTACTTTTGTGAATTCAAGTCTAATGACCCACAGTAAATGTATTTTATCCACACAATGCACATGGACACAGGAAAAGGAAGAAAATTCAAGGAAAATTTTCGCTACATATATAAGTACACACACACACACACATAAGAGTCTAAAGTAAAGGCTTAAGTATGGAATATCCGCTACTTTGAAATCGATAATAAGAAATGTACACTGAAGCTAGGAGGAGAAGAGAAAGCTGGTGAGGGAAGGAAGGGCATTACAATGTACCGTATAGACAAACACAGGAAGATTAGAAAAGCCACGGTGACACTGAGACAGATTGGTCTTTTGTGTGTGTGGAACATTCTTCTTTTTTTCTTCCTCATCTTCTTCTTCTTCCCCATTTGTAACTACTAACCAATGGCTCTACATTCTCCTTCTTTTTTCCCTATATAAAATCTTACCCTCTCTCCTCTCCTCCCTATCCATCTGTGTACAATATTATGGCAAACAGCAGAAGCCGTTGAATCCGAGTTGAGAGGAGAAAGCCGCGTTTTAGCCTGTCTGCGGAAAAAATCGTAATCTTCGATGTATTTGTGCGTATTTGTATTATTATATATGTACAGGGTGGACCAAAAGTCACTTAAAAAGTAAATAATTTTTCATTCCTAGAGTTTTGATCGTGGAGAGATGGGTTTGGTGTCAAAAGATAGCCCATTTCGGGGCATTTTTTT
>WJFB01003620.1:0-12602 GCA_009870185.1 Pygmarrhopalites habei | reverse complement strand
AAAAAGTAGCACTTAAGCCTCTGCCTACTAGACCCTTATGTGGTGACCTTTGACCCTTCGAATTTTCACAAACAAATATGTGGAAAAAAATCCCCCAAAATGGGCTATCTTTTGACACCAACCCCATCTCTCCACAATCAAAACTCTAGGAATGAAAAATTATTTACTTTTTAAGTGACTTTTGGGCCACCCTGTACATGGACATGCAACATAAACGCAGGATTGTTGTATATCTTTAAGTCCTATTTCAACCATCATGACCTACTCGTCGTCCTCCAGTCCAATTCTTTCCATCTTTAAAGTTACTAGTATACTCAAATGTCTTGAGTTGTACACAGAATCAAGGTTACACACTTTTACATCTTCAAGAAGTATAAACCACTAAATTAGACAAAATTATCTAGTACAAGTGCATTCCCGTTCTTGAAACTTTATTACTATTCATTATGTAAAATGTCAATCAGACTCTAATTTGAATTAAATGAATTTAGTAGACAAAATAATATTCAAAAAAGACTTACTTTGCTCTTCCACTCTTCCAGTGACAGATTCGATGGGCTCTGGTTCCGGTATCTTTGGAATTTCTACACACACAATCAGACAGAAGTGACAATTTAAACACTTGTAAATTATTTTCCCAAAAAAATATCTTTCTACATAACACAAGTTCACGAGACATCTAATAATGAAGTGGTTGTAAGACAACTGTTCACTCTCAAATTTACAACGTTAATTCAATATTCTATTTACATAATCACCAAAGTGAACGTTTTCACGGAAATACTTTGTGAAATAGTGATAGTACTAGAGCAAGTCCAATTAATGAAATGGAGCATGAAACCATTTTAAAAAACTCAAAATTCTATGAGAAAAATAAAAAATGTCTCCGGTGTCAACTCATTTTAGTGCATCAACAACCTTTCGTATCTCACCTCCCGTTTCCTCCTTTTCTTTTAGCTATTCATATTCGCAACTCTACGTAACCAAGAAACGACACCTAATCATGAATTCGTCAACTTTATAATTTGTGAAAACCTCCAACTTGAACCATCTCAAACATGCAAAACTTCTCCTTGACAGTTCTAAACCAGCTGGCATATTTTCGATTTTACTCCACAAAGTCTCAAGTTTCAACTCTACACATTATACTATATCACTAGGTTGCGAACATGTAAACTTTGCCAAGTAGATTGATACGGTAAAATTTTGACAAGTTTTCCTAGCAGACTACAAGATGCTATTCAACAATATATAAAGTACATACGTCAATGTGTATGGGGTGAAGAGAGAGTTTCCACACTATCTCTTTTTGTTTCTCCCTCTTTCTCCATAGGTCCATTGCCATACTTACATTAATCTCTAACCATTGCTTTAAGACAGTTTATGCTATAAATCTCCTCCACGTATTTATAAACTCTTCCTTGTCGTTGCTTGTTCTTGTGTTGTTCCCAGTTACAATGTGTGTGTCCTCATCTTAAGTTTAAACTTTAAACCCCATTCCTAATTATAGACTCTCTCTCTATCTTACACACAGAGGACGATAAACTGGAAAACCTTTTTCCGGAAAGACTCCCTAATCATTCCCCCCTCCAACCACCACTACCAACTAAACATTTCACTCCCAACACTAATTATCATCACACCGCTTACTAAATGACTCTGTAAACTTTCCAAACATTATGACCTATACAGTCCTCCTCCCCCAATAATTGTTTAAATCATCCACATAAGCAGATACCCTCGTCCGCATCGTTAATCATCAACATCCCCCCACACACTTAAAATATTTTACACACATCGGTCCTAGCAAAGCCTACTTTAACAATGAGAAGACTTTGCATTCATATAATATTAAGTCTCTTTCACTCCTGGTCGAGAGTTAAAGAAATGTGAAAGAGTCCATTAAATGAGTTTTATTAAGATTCAACCATGAAATTTCAAGGGGTTTCTAACATACTAACAATTGTAGTTGAATGTTGTCTCGCTCTCTACATCTTCAATCTACAGAGATCGTACTGTTTGCTTTCTCCAACAAATTATTCTTTCGATTAACTACAAGAAAATCTTTATTTCTTTCTATCAACTTTGAAAATTGAGTACTCCAATCTGTCACTACATTGCCAATCTGAAAAATAGTGTGTTGACACCGTTGTAAATGATAGCATCTAGAAATCCAATATACATAGATAGATAAAACAAAGTTAATTGCCAAAATAAACTTGGTTAACCTCAACATCAAGTTTATACTAGTTCACCATCGCAGTATACCAGTTCGCCAAACAACAGAGCGCCAAATAGCAGAGCATGTGCTGAATACATTAACTGGCTGGCAGATTCATGCACGAAAGAAAAAAAACCCACTTACTGACACAAGGTGCAATGGGCGAACGACTCTGGAAAATAAGAAAATTAAAAATACAAGTAAATATTTTGCACTAAAACTTTAAGCTAAATAACTCATCGTTTCTCTACTCATCAAACTTGAGAAGAAACATAATGGGATTTATTTATTGAGACATATTATAGTTTGTAAAATTTGTATAATATTTACGTACCTGTTGGTATCCTTTAGAACACCGATTGCAGGTAAGTCCTAGATATTTTAAATATTCATGTAATTATCACATGTACTATTATATGTTTTTTCAACCATGACACCTCCAAGTCAATTGTATATTAGACAGTAATTTGCCATGGTATTAAAAGTGTCACAGCAAGTGGTCATGCAATTTGATTTTTTTTCTCTCTAACTGACCTGTCACTCCATCCTTACAGGGGCACTGCCCAGTTGTTTGGTTGCACGTTCTTCCTGATGCGCCCACTGGATGACACGCACACTCTGTTACATGAAAATACATATAACAATGATAAAGTAAAAGTTATGAACAATCACATTCATTTGTAAGTTATCTACTCAACTCAAGATAAAATGTAGACTCGTACGCAGCAGATGTAAAGTAACCAAGACCATTTACATTTTCTCTTTTCTCATTACTTTGGAACATGTTGTAGCGTGTGTGTGACATAATGTCACTGACATTATTCCGAGTCCTTTTTAGCTGGTCCATGTACATGCATATTGTACTAGATTAAAAAATTCTATGCTGTGGTGAAGAAGATATTGTCGACATATAAATGTCAAGAGTCATTCCTTATGCACTAAAAGATCGCCAAATTCACAGACTATTCCATAAATAGTTACATGAAGTTGAGTGTACGGACATCTGACTCGTCTAAACTCGGCTAATTACTTTGCAAAAGAAACCGCACTTGCATTATCATTTCCTTAAAATTACAGTAGTTCAAGGGTAATGAAAGAGAAAGGTCTGTACTTTACACCTTAAAAGCACACTAAATGGCCGTCAAGTGATACGATTATTGTACTCATGTTATTGCCTGGTTTTTATAGCCCTCCATGTCCAATCTCTTGTGCGTGTTTTTTAAATGTGTGTGTGTGTGAGAACACCTCTACACATTCAGAGCGGCCATCCACTTTCATTAAGCCAAGCAAGGATTTTACTCACCGACCTGGAATTTCCTTACTATGTGTAACAAAATTAACTCATTTAGTCAACCCTGACAAAATTATATATACATAAAATTCTCTGTGATCATTTGCCCTGTCCCTAATAAAAGTTGACATGAGTAAAATCTCAAATAATTAATTAAAGTAAACGTGACATGTAAACAATGAAAGAAAAATTTGAAAATTACCTTTGCATGCTTTACGATGAGAGATCGGTTTGGAATTATCTCTGTAATATCCTTCTTTGCAATAGTGACAAAAACGGCCGGCAGTATTGTGACGACATCGTAGACACACTCCTCCACTCACTCGACCAGATAATTTGTACAATTCCATATTGAATCGACATCGTCTAGCGTGTGAATTACACTGACAAGCTGTTAAACACAAAAAATAGACAAAAATAATTAAGACAATCGTCAAAATCCTCACTACTCATCAATCATTATTAGGTCAGGGAAAACATCAATATCATTTATATCACAGCTCAACCATCCATCCACCACCCACACAAACACACACGTAAGAAATCTTGTATAAAGTACAAGACACAATCATCCCTCTCTAAAATAGCTCTTGTACATTGTAGAACCATATATGTTCGTTCATGATTACTAATATTCGCACCACTAGGTAAAACATAAGATCGTTGTCTTGTATTAATGTAATGTAGGCGTCTGTCTCTCCACGCATCCAGTTTACAGTACACACACACCAGGTTAAATACAACTCAAACTACACGATATATATTTTTCAGTTGAGCTAACTATAAGTTGATTACGCACTTTGAACACATGAATAAATTCAACTCATCCCTTCTGCCCGAGTTTAATCTCTTTCACTCCAAACCCCAAGGAGCTCCGTCATTCTCTCTAATCCTTTACGTTCTCTTTCCATCGTAAGTAGTAAGCACGCATCCATAATGTTCATGAATAGAACGGAAAGAGCCTACTGAGTAGCCCCCCGTACACACTCTCTCTCTCCAACAAACTTCCTGTCTTCACTTCATGGTTCAGGGTTTTCCAGTCACCCGCCAAGCAAAGCAAGAGGACCGTACATCCATACGTACTAATAAGCATAATTGATCTCCTCTTCACTCCAACTCTCTCTCTCTTGTCATGACTAGGATCAGAAATTATTTGTGCCGTCATTAACCAAAAGTACTCACACTCTGAACGCTTCATAAGACTCCACCCCCATTGAATTAACAACTGGTTGAAATTCACAACACAATGACATTCGTTCAAACATAATTCCTAATATAAATTCCTTCAAATAATCTTAAATCAAAAAATGTCTTTTTTAAAAATATATGTACACATAAGGATCACATAGTTTAGGATTTGTAGCAAGGCGTAATAATTGTAGCGTACTCTCTCTCTCTCTCCCCATCATTACACTTCATACTGAATGGACTAAATAAGGTTATCGAGCCTACCAAAGTTGATGTGACATGATAAATGCCCTCATCTCACCACATCATCTACATGTAAAAATGAAAACATTTCCCACACACACCATCAGAAACGGTACTAGTTTTGCCAAGCCGTCCGCCACGCAACACATAAATGAGACGAAAATCACTTGCTCCATGGGGGGTGGCCCAGTCAGTTCAACCACATGAGAGGAGTGAAAAAGAAAAAAAAACTTTGTTTCGTCTTTTTCTCAAATCTCAACCATCCAAGACATACTATATTATAGATATATACTGTGTGTGTGCTGTACACCGTAAATTCTTGCGTCCGTCACGAAGATTTTTCTTCCCAACAACTCAGACTCTCTTCTACAGTACATAGTGTATCCTTTTGCATTCTTTCCCAAAATATTATTATATTTCCTCTTCTTCATCTTTTTAAAATGGTTCTCCTCATCATAATGTGTTTCTCTGAGTGCTCTATGGCTTCTTGCCCATATTTTCAGTTCCTCAAACTTTACTATGCAATTACTGCCCGAGTATACTGTTTCCTAACATTTTACAACTATTTTAAACACATTTCATTTCATAATTCATTCCCATTCCACACACAATACAATTCACTGCTCATCTACACAATATGAATTTTTTTCTACAAATCTCCGTATCTTCAATAAATTCCCTTTTATAATCATCCACACACACACACAATCTTTCTGACAATCTCACAAATGTACGGAAATGACATAAAAATTTGCTCTCTCCCTTGCCATTTTTAGTTAAATTAAATTTTAAAAAATTAAATATATGGTGGACCAAATGGTCAGGAAAGGAAATCCCCACGTTAATAAACTAAATACTATTTTCAACACAATATATAAAAGCTGGAGTATCCTCTCAGTGGAACTGAACAAAGAAAGTAATTTGAACAAAGTCTTTCAGTGGTTGACCAACAAATTTTTTTTCTCCATCTTCACTCTAGTCCCTGTGATAATCTTATACTTAACTCTGGACCTCTCTCTACCTTTCCCAGTCCCCCTGGTCGCTAGAATGCAATTTAGAGAAGAGGGGAAAAACATCTCTCTTCACACTTACACTCGTTGCTATTATTGATAACCATATCGATTGACCTATTGACCTCTCCTCAACACCAAAGTACCTTTACGTATAAGGAAAGACCACACCACCAAAACTTGAAGACTCTGACTAAACCCAGCTGAAGAGATCACTTTGATATGCATGACTGTGACATGGCCACGAGAGCTATTCCCATCTCAACATTGGTATATAAAAATGATACGTATAAAAAATATACTTACAAATTTGTTCTATTCCCCAATCAACCCAAATGTATTGCACCCAAGAAGGTTTACCCTCAAGTACCTGCAAACACCAGACCGCCTGTCGAAAAAACACCTTACACACCAATTCTCAATATTTATAGAGGAGGATTTTTTTCAACCAAAACTATCATTTTTGTAACATCAAGTCTTTGAAAGAATTTAAAAATCTCATCAAGACATGGGATATCTACCATAGAAAACCCTAAACTCTACTGTTCTCTAAACTAAACACAATAGAAATATGAGACACGAGCAGCAGTAACACACAAAGAGAGAACATGAGTTCAATGGTTAAAACGTCACCATGTAAAATTACCACTTCTTCCTGGCAAAACAACTATTAAAAACTAAAGAGTATAATTCTGTTGAATAGGTGACCATCACCACACACGCACGACAAATTTCTATTTGTCATACAGCTTACTCACACTAGAAAATCCCCGCTGTTTCGAGGGATACGGTGGAATAAATACCGTATTTCATAATAAATTGAAAGGTCCCTTCACTTTTACCTATCTGTAGCCTCTCCCCCTATAAAGATTTCAACTATACTTTTGGTTTTTACTAAAGACTAATGGAAATTTGGGGAAAAAATTGTTAAAAATGCATGTCAAGAAAGAAAGTGACTTGGATGAATCGAAACGGTTCTGATGGCAACGCATCTTCCTGTATCGTGTAAGAATAGCACAAATAGGATTGTCTATGTGCAAAATGTAATAAGGAAACGAGGAGAGTGCTTCCTTTCAGTTTGTTGGGACCACATTATATAATACAAACGACGACGACGAAAGTTTTTTCCACCTTCGTCAGTCCCAGTTTAGTCCTTTCCAGTTGCGGAAGGATGGAAATTGAATTTTGATCAACATGACTAAAAACTATAATAATACACAAAAAAATATCACTCCCTATTACGGGACTCTGCTATCCAAACCTCCTAGTATTGAATATGCTTACTTAATAACGGACACCACCAACACAACAACATTGGACACAGTAAACCCGTTCAAATTGTACACTTCACTCACGGCCATGGTCACACTTACTTCCCTTCCTCCTCCTCACAATTCCATCTTATCAAAAACGTAAGCAAAAAAGAAAAGGAGGAGAAGAAGAAGCGCGCAAGGAACATGGGACATACACATTTTTCTTTCTCATCTTCATCCACCTCTACAGCACACACAAATCTAATTTAGTTTTCTTACCCAGCACAGTGTACGGATGGATTTTCCTACCCCGTCCCACTCCTTCTCCATTCTAAAAGGAGAAGACGTACGTACGTATGTAGCCAGTGTGTAAGAGAGAAAGAAAGAGAGTCTGTGTCTGCCACCTCGGTTTCTAAACAATATTTTCCCCGGCTTTTCCCCCCAAACACTTGACTACATACTGTAGCTAATGTTAAACTCCTCTGCTTTCACTTTAGTATCAACCTTGTCACTCGATTCCATCTAGGTAATATAGCGGGTACGGAGGAAGGCAGGAAGAAGAACAGGGGATTGGCTCACAAGGAAAAAACTACATTCAGCGAGAGATTCAAGTTCTCGCAAATTTTCCTTCCTTTATTCGCTAGGGACTCCCCCCGCCACACTACAGTAGTTCTTTTGACTACGACTCAATGTCCCATGTACGCACTTTCTCTCTTCAAATTAACGTTATTACTCCTCGGTGTGGTTTCTTTTTTTATCTCACCGTCTCAGGTTTCATCCTTAGTCTCGGCAATCGTCTCCCAACTTCAGGATAAGCCAATAAACGTTTACCAGATAAATTGAAATTGATGCGCCGCAAGTTGCTTCTCTTTTCCGAGTACCCCGCAAGTCTAATTACAACAAATTATTCAAATCAGGTAAGAGAGGGCGGGAGGGGGACACACACAAACACACATTCACAAAACAAAGTTCAACAATTCTTCGTCTATTACAACAAGGATTCATCACTAGGAAAAGGCATAAACCAAAAATTTGAAAAAGTTTAATTATGAAACAATTACCCAACTCAATTTATGTTAAGGGATCCATTGTGGACCATCAATGGTGATTTAACAAACTACTATCAGTTCAGTAGCTAGGTAGTATAATACAAGCTAAGCTTTTAAGCTAGACATTTTCCTACAGCTATCCCTCTGCTCCTAGAAAACCTCATGCATTGGAAGGAAAGAGACTTAGGACGTGGAAGACCTGCACAGAATTTCAAATCCGAGGAATAAATCTGACGACCATTAGCATCAACCTGCATATGTATATATCTATCTATATCCTATCCCATCTCCACTACTACATGACCATCAATCTAACCCAACATCCAACACTTTTGCAATTGGATAAAAGTGGACAGGAATAAATACAATAAGGTTCATGCAGAGCACGTGACGTGGCGTAAAAAAGCCAAATCCAAACAAGAGAGAGAGAGAGAGAATAAAAACCCCAAGTCCATGGGGAAACAATCCTAGACCAAACTCAAACCACTCAAAATGTGTGTATACATA
Organism: Pygmarrhopalites habei; assembly: GCA_009870185.1. NCBI lineage: Eukaryota > Metazoa > Arthropoda > Collembola > Symphypleona > Arrhopalitidae > Pygmarrhopalites > Pygmarrhopalites habei. The sequence goes on along the minus strand of WJFB01003620.1, from coordinate 3,840 downwards.
TAGATCAAGAGAAAATTAATAAAGTTCTGTGGCTAGAATACATTCCCAAAACTCTTACCCTTGAATAAGTGAGTGTGTGTACCCGCGACCGCTTCGAAATATGTCAAAAAAAATATTACAACGACCGAAAGATTGAACTATACACACACACACATCATCTGTATATGTATGGATCAAGAGAGTAAATGGAAAAACAAAAAACCACATACACTACACACACACACACAAGAAAAGGGAAAAGTCTAGGAAAGTAACAAAGTCAGAGAGTAATGAAGGAGATCGGGGGGAAAGGAGAGGGAAGAGCGAGAGACCGCAAAATCAAATAGAAAAACAATATTTTTTCCCTCTCTATTATACTATGCATTCCATCTTCTTGTACAGTTAGCCCCCATTAATCTTTTTGCGATTTTGACAGTTCTGTCCATCATACTCGATTTCCCACTCGTGGCCCCTCTTTGAACTCTCTTTCTCTCTCGATTCGGTTCATAGTAGGCCTAAGAGTGAATCCAAGTAAAACGTGGTGTTGAGCAATCATAGTCTCTCTCTCTTCCCTTCTATATGTATAAATAGAGAGTCTAACTAATAATATTTCCTTGCCAAGGTGGTACAGAATGTAGATCTGACAGCCAATAACTATGCTCTCCCATTCCAAATTATGAGCACACGCGTTATCGTAATCGTAGTACGCAGTGTAATGGATGAGCGGAAACGTTTTCTGTCACCGCATTCCTGAATTCCTGAGATAAGGAAACATTCTTGGAGTAGAGTTGTAAAAAAACGATGACCAATGAGTAAACGATTGCCAATCAATTATTTCTTTTTAGCCGATAAATAATAGTTTCATTGTTTCCACACTATTTTTGTCTCATTTTCATTTTAGAGTGTGGGAGTGAACAATGAAAGTTAAAAGAGTAGATTCTGTAATTAGTGAGAGTGAGGTGGACAAGTATAATAATACAAAAGGAAGGAAGGGCCCAAAGTCGATCAAGACTGTGAAGGACATTTCCGGGTAAGAATAATTTGAGTTTAATTATGATTCTCTCTCTGTTTTTCTGGTATTTTAAAACTTTTTTTGACATTAATTAAAATATTTTTGTCAACAGTAGAATGGACAAATTTAATGAAAAAGGGAAAAAGATTAATCCCAAGCTAACTAACACTGGTACAATTAATTTTGTTTGTTTTAAAAAAAACCTGTTTCAAATGATTTTTAATCCAGGAATCAAGGACATTTTTTTTAATGTCTTAATTTTGTATTCGTAGGCCCAAGGGGTCGGTCCTTCTACTGTGACATTTGTAAGAAGGACATCAATGGAAGTCACAGGACTAGACTTAAGAATTGGCATGAAGAAATAAAGCCTTACAAGTGTAAATTTTGTGAGAAAAGATTCCTTTACCCGACTCATTTGGTGATCCATGAGGGCATTCATACGGGAAAAAAAATTTACAAGTAAATATTGTGACCGGGAGTTTCGTCAATTGACTAGTTTGAACTTTCATTTGGCCAGTCACACGGTCGAATACAAAAGAAAGAAGATCGAACATTTAGTGGAGAAGATGGAAAATCCTCCAGAGTTCATTTACCATCACAATAAAGAAAAAGGATACATTGAGACAGTTGCATTGAATCCGGAAAAACATACTAGTAAGTCTTTTTTTATATATGAAACACAAATTTTCTAAAGATCAAAATTATGAAAGTAATAAAATAATACAGGATAGATAATATTAGGGACAATCCAAAAAAAACATTCGTAGTTGCGCGGTACAGTGTGTGCGTGGTTTTCTCTATGTTCTGCCAAGAAGTAAGAAAATTCGTCCTACACCGCTGGTTTTTCTCAGTTGAAAAAATTCAGATTAGTCATTTATTCGTCATTTATTCAGTCAAAAAAACCCTAGAGTGTTTGAAACAATTGACGATAATTGACTGTTTTACAGTGTCCCATGCTCTGCTGACCCAGTTAATGGCTGTAAGGATATTGGGCGATACAGGAACGAATTTTTTACTCCTGTTACTCATATCCTTCAAGAAATTTTCCAATTGTTGTAGTTGATTAGCTGACAGTAATTTTTGATAGTAAAATTTCATGTTGGTGAGAATACCCTGGTCAAGCGGCTGGATGATTGAGGTAACATTACTTGGAAAGAACTTGACATTGATATTCTTCAGTTTTGGAAGGGAGTTGTGACTGGTACAATTATCAATCAGAAGTAAAATTTTTCTGTTTTGGCGAACTGACTGTCTGTCCCACGTCTTGAGCCAATCTCTGAATATTATATTAGTCATCCATGCCTTTTTATTACTTCGGTAAATCACAGGAAGCTTCAATCCCTTCTTAAAGCAACGGGGTTTACCTGCTGTTCCGATCACTAGTAATTTCTTTTTGTCTGTACCGGTCATATTTGTACATGCCTAGTAACGCCAAAAAAATAAATTCTTAATGCTAAAGCGTTTCACAATTTTTATTTTTGGAAATAAATAATTGCGCACTCATACCAAAATAGAAATACGTTGCTTTCTAATTTTGAATCCACGGAGTCTTGACCCTCGAGTTGCCAATGTCTTTTTGATTAACGCCTTATAGAAGAGTCCAGTCTCATCTCCATTGTATACATCATCTGGCTGATAATTTTGACAAATTTGTGGAAAAGTGTTGATGATCCAATTGTCAGCTCCTTCGTGGTCAGCGCCCGCTTACTCCCCTTCTAGAGTAGTCCATTTAATTTCATGTCTTTTCATGAAATATTTTATCCAACTATCTGAGCACATCCATTCTTCTCCTTCAAGATCATTTGCTATGGATGTTGCTTTTTGTTGCAACATGCAACCAGTTAACTGAATATTATAGTCTTTCACAGAAAGGTACCACTGATACAATTCCGAGTCCACATCTTGTCTGCTGAAGTAGGGAGGCTTCTTCAAGTTCAGTCCGCTTGTTGTTGTTGTTGTGCTCTTTTAATATTCTATCTCGTTGATCCCACACATTGCGAACTACCTTTCGGGACACTGTAAGTTCTCGAATAACTTGACACTGTGGTTTCAACTGAAGGTTAGTCAAAATATTATATTTCTCCTGAATTGTGTACCTCTTCCGAATTTGTTTGAAAGCCATAGTCACAATTTTGAATATTGAGCTAACAATTTCATCGTCTAAGTTAGTCATCGTCAAAGGCGTATTAGAATTAGAATTATTTAGGGGAAAAGAAGTAATTTGTATTCCCAATACAATTATACGATAAGATTCTTTAAGGAAACGAATAGCGAGTGCTTCGAGGTCCTAAATACGTTTATACCCCGCGCACACAATTTTTGACTTTTTGAATTGGCCCTAATATTATCTATCCTGTATATGCTATGTGTCATTTTTTTCAGAATTATGGGCAACTTATATTGTTCCTCTGGCGGGTCCTAAAATAGAAACGTTATTACAGGTCTGTACGACCTCTGACATTTTGGAGGTAGAGAAAAGGGCTCGACAGATGTCAAATAGGGCAAAAATATTCAAATTCTGTGAAAGTCGAGAGTCAGCTCAAGGTCATGGATTTACAGTTGAAAACGACTCTGTTGACGTCCTCTTTTACTCTGAGAATCTTGACACAACACACACATTATGTACGTCATAATTCTTTACTTTTCACTCTCTCTCCGCATAAATATAAAAAAATTAAATAATATTCTGTTTTGATGACAACATAGATGAGGCCTTGAGAAACAGTGTCCGTCGTCAACTCGTATTCTCCAATCACTCTCGTTCACCTGACTCTCCCTTCGTCACTCCAGAGTTGACCAAGGAAATTCGTGACCTCTTATTCAAAAAGGGTTATGACCTCTGGAGCTTA
>WJFB01003619.1:0-12602 GCA_009870185.1 Pygmarrhopalites habei | reverse complement strand
GTTTAAATATTTTTGTCAAATAGTTTTACTACCTAAAAAAGGAAAAACCCACAAAAACCCAAAAACCCAAACCTAGCTGTTTCTGTGGGTTGGGTTTTTGATGGGTTTTTGGTCAAAAACCCAACCCACCAAAAACCCACTTGCGCGCCCTGGTTGACAGTCTCACTTTGTGGGTTATATAATAGTATTATGTATGATACACAATGCAATGTGTGTGTGTGTCCCCTTCAGGGTGACCTCATTCTCAAAGCACCCTACATAAGCCAATCTCTACCCATGACTGTGTATTGTCTCATTCACCAAATATTTCTAGAAAATTTTGAGGCTCTACAAGAGAGGATTGGGTGAGTGACAAGATAATGAGACACATGTTCTACATGTCGTGTTAACATTAAACTCATTATCTTTACCTACAATTGCATTTACGGAGGATGAAGTGTAAACCAATTAACAAACTGATGAGTAATTTCTTTTTTGGAAAATTAGTGATAATCCGTAATTTAAACATTTTGTGGAAATTTTTTTATTTGACGTGTGTAGTCTGTAAATGAGGAATTTTAAATCCTCGTCATGATAATCAAATAAGTAATCTCGTAGGAAATTTCCCCTTGAAAATATTTAACGACTTTTGTTAAAAACTATGACACACACAAGCCAAAAAAGTTCTTTTTGTCTTTCCCGTTAATCTCTTTTAACAAGTAGTGTAGTAATTTAGGCTAATTTTAACCATGTAAGCACACACACACAAAATTTTACTTGTGTGTTCATTTTTGACTGGATTTTCATGTGGCTGACAAAAAAAGTATTAAAATTGCATTGATCACGCTTCAAAATTCTGCGTCACTGCTCAACTCAAACGAACAGTATTGACATTTCTGGATTATTACCATGAACAGACAAAGAGACAGTGTGTGTTTCAAGTCTATTTACTGTGTTATGTGGATTGTACATAAGTACATGAGTTTAATTCACCATTTCAAAATAAAAATACGTTTCCTCACGTGGAACAAAAAAAGAGTCGATGTAAAAAAAGGGGACGTCAGAAAATATCCCCATAGGCTAAATGTACAGAGATAGAGAGTGAAAGAGAAGGGATTGGGTTAAGTATGACTTTGGATTTTTGGTTAAGTGGGGGAATGTCAAAAGAATGTGCAGGAAAGCAATTAGGAAGTTAATAGAGTTAATACCTAGATTCACCTAGGACTCGACCTTCGCCTGTGAAATTAAAAGTGAAACACGACATTGACGACCACGACGACGACGTCTTGTTTGCTCCTACACTCAAATCTGTTAGCTCATCGTGAGCTGGGTATAATATTTTTATCTCTCTGTGTCTGTCAGTCTATACTTGTGTGTGTGTATATACATACACACACATAGCTATAATGAAAACAGCAAAATGGTTTTAAAGTCATGTTTGTTTTTTTCGTCACCATCTCATCGTGTATCCTCCTACTTCATAACTAGTAACAGCAAAAGGTATGTACACTGAAAAAATGGAAATGTGTACCACAACAACAAAGCCTGTTGAAAAATCATATTCCACTGACATGACTACTACTACTACAATGCTCGTGTGTATTTGTGTATTAAAAAAATATGACAATCATTTTTCCACCATTTGTTTTATGAGAGACTATACTACACACACACACACAAACGTAGGGAGGTAGCAATCAAAGAAGGGAGTTGCCATCCTGTTCTTCTTCTCTCTCTCTCTGATTCACTTTCAGCTGGGAATTTTTGTTCACATAATATCCTCCTCCTCTTCTTGAACTCCCATTTATATTTATAATTACACACTCTATACTGCGATGATAAGTGAGATGTATTGGGCAAGTCAATCATAAAATAAATGATGATGATGAGTAACAATTTCTTAATGCATGAAAACACAATGAGAAGAAGAGAAGAAAAAAAATACTGTTCTCTTAATAAGAGCAGAAGCTTCTAGCCATCTGATACAATAAATATTGTGTGGCATAGAATTCATTTCAAATCTATTATCATCAGCTTATTAAATTCAACGGACATTTTCGAATTGAGGACCTTGCACAAAAATCGCACACACACACGCTTTGGCATGCAACTCAGAATCTTCATCAACTCCAACTCTCCTCCTCTGTCTGTCAGTAGAGCTGTCATCATAAGTTTTATTTTTTGTGAAAATTTAATTATATCTCTGCCGTCTCATCTAATTCAGACTTTCAATTTTCCACAATTTTTTTCTCTCTTCCTCTGCTACAAAATCCGTATGAAATGTTATAAAATTGGCGTGTGATAACTATCTAATACACAGACACACACACACTGGTGCTAAGTTTGCTAATACAATGCACGTACATACACAATGATCTTTAAATCTGTTACTAAATCAAGATTGAGGAAAGGTCATGTGTTGCATTGTGCATGTTTGTGCCTGTGTGTCTACGCTTTTGATATCAAATCAGGTGGTTATTTCTCACTCCCTTAAATTTCCGTTAATGAGCTTCACTCCATGACATGTAGGTACATAATGAAGAAACTCAACAAAGCGAAACTTTGAGCATTACAGGAGGTATTGTAGTGGATCTGTAAGAGTGGATCTTAACATGTATTTGAAGTGGTGTGGTGTGACCAAAGTCCATGAAAATTCATTGAGGGAAGATTCAGAGCAATCCTCCACATCTTGCAATGAGGAAGAATCAAGAATGTGGATTTTAAAATATGAAAATCATTCTTTTTCCAAACTTGAATTATTTAACAGAGAGTTGGGAAAAGCGTAAAAAACTAGTGTTAATCATTCCAAAAAACAAAACCTTTTGATTTCTCCTGACATTTCCCATTTCCGGATTGTTATTACCTTAACCCATGTTTAATGTCATTCAGCCCGAGATATATATTTATATATATTCGCAAGTTATTCAATCCTGAACTTCAATCTTGAACGACACAGTTTGAACCTGGACATTGTATGTGTACGTTTAAAAAACAATCAACACAACAAAAAACAAAAGAAGTTCTGACACTCAAAAGTGTGCAAATTACAATTAGAGAAACTGTACTGTAGAATTACAAGAAAGAAATCAAAACTTCCAACACCACCAATAGCTAACTACATGGTCCAACTATTTTCGCTTTTGAATAGAGCATTAACCAGCAAAAAAAATCTTTTTGATTGTTTGGCTGAACCCTGTAGAGGAACTTTGAGATTTTGGCAGTAGGGATGCCATGTGAGTTTGATCATTCCAAATTGAAAGCAACAGTTTTCCTCCCTACCTTCCTTGTAATGAGGAAGAGTAGAGGAATGGATGGGGGTGTAAATTTGTATATTTTGGTAAATGATATACATTGTATATTACACACACATGTTACATAGACTGTGTGTGTGTGAGTGAGAGAGAGAGAGGAGCCAATTACCTTTTGTAAATTCAAAGTATGAAAGACTGTGGTTGTTTGGGACATTGGGATGTGAGTTGCATATCTGTGGCTCAGCATCAGCATCACAATTTTCTAGACGATGAAAAGGTGATGGATGACTGACAGAGAATTGGTGATAAATAACAACGTTGGCCTCAGTCTCTCTCTCTCTCTCCACTTGTATTCAAAGCCTATTAAGGGAGTAGAAGCGAGAGAGACCATTTCATTCCCCCATGGCAATTACTAATCAAAAACTTGTTGGCTTGTATTGTTGTGCACACTTTGTTACATCTTACGTCTGTATCCATTGCTGAATTGACAGGGCTTCTTGTCCAACTCCAGGCAAAATGAGGGACACACACATTACACTGTTACAGCATACACACACTCTCACTCTCTCTCTCCACTCCGGCTAACCAGCTCTTGTTAACCTTTTCTTTTGAACATTAGGCTAATCTACAAAAATATATTTTTCTAATGAATCTCACAAGTTCATCTATTTTTATTATGCAAATTACAAACGAGAGAGTGGGAACGTATCATTGTTTGTGTGTGTGTTGTTGTCTTTGTTGTTGTGTGGAAGCAATCATATTTTATTACCACAGATCACTCAACTGAAAAATTATTAATATTATAGTGGAGTAACAGTACAGTATAAATATTGATTATATCATTTGAAACCTCAATTGACCATGATTAAATTCAACATGTAATAAAATAAGAGAGAGAGAGAAGAGAGAATTCCTTGAACATTTATTTTTACACGTTATGTCATTCACACGGAATGTGTCAATGGGATAGTTTCATCTCCTGTGCACATTGTGTGTGTGTGTAAAAAAAGTCACAAAAATATAAATTTACATGCAGAGAGAGAAGAAGAAGGGAAGGGCCAGAGTTTAAATGGTCATCCTCAACTCCTTCCCATCTAATGACATGTTAATGTTGACACACATTAAAAAATCCATGGAAATAATGACCAAAAGTAGTCATTATTTTTTAAACTCTCTTTCTCTCTCTCTTGCAAACATGTGTGTGTGTACGTGGGCCAGTTAAGAGGTCCATGAGGAAGATGATCAGAGCAGAATAATAGTAATATATTTCGTTCTTAAATGTGTATCATTACCCTATGGCAGATTACGTAAGACCTTTGTGATATAATTATTGTGTGTGTGTTGGCTTTTGTAGTGTATTGGATGTCAGAGACAACCCTCACTTTCCTCAACGATTATTATACTGACTCACCACTCTTGATGAGATATCTTTATTGACTTTTGGGTTAATAATTAGTGATGTAGGTTTATTGTACAACCATTAAAACTAAGAAGTACAATATAGTAAATAGGGTGGCCGGCAGGAAGGAAAGAATTCATAAAAGTTTTTCTGCTGAAAGGGTTTTCTACACACACGCTGCACAAATGACATTGCCATTGCCTTGTGGCAGGGAATTGTACATTAGCGAATTCAGTACAAATTGTACTGTACAAATGTGAAGAAAGGGAATTGGGGAGAAATAGTGTGGATGACGTATGATGTAGTCTCTCTCTAATGGAAAAGGATGGCTAAACATTTTCTGAACATTGAACTACCCAACTGGGGTAATCTACATTTCTACTACAAAAGCATATCTCCATTACTCTAAGCTGGAACCATTATGAACTGACGAAGACTGTAACAAGTTGAGATATTAGGAAAAGTTAATAAAATGCAAAATAACAGGTAGTAGTAAAATGATAAAAATTGACATTAGCCACATGTACATTCCCTTACTTTAGATTTAGCTACATAAACTACAACTTACAAGAGCTATTAAGGACCCATTATTACGTTTTTTTGTACAAAAGGAAACACACACACACTCCTCAACCCTGACTTGCTTGACTTTTAATATTATACACGCTTTGACAACAGCAATAACAACAAGATTAATGTTCTACTGGTTAATACCCATTATATTCAGATGATTAGGTTATCCAACCATTATGTGTATTTGTGTGTGTGCTTTTGTTAAATGAAAATTGTATGTAGATTTTTCTTACCCGTGCATCACAAATGTTGTACAATTTTTTAAAAAATTATTTACATACTAAAGAGAGTGAGAGTGAGGAACATGTTTTGAAAAAAAACGTTAATTTGAAATTTGACACGTTCACGTCCATTTTTCTTTAATTTTTTTAACTAACATATATTTCATTATTGTTGTTTTTTACAGAGGAATTCATAACAAAGAGAAAAGTCGAGTTGACGACAACGAAACAGATTGAGACTCGTGTCAAGAGACAAGTTGTACTCGAGGATGGCAAAATTGTGGATGATTCTGGTCCCGTCATCACAACCAGTACCACAGAAGACACAGACAAAAAGGAGTCTGAACACACAGAGGTGAGTTATAATTTATTATAATTAAATTCAAATGATCCAATGAACACCTTCGGTGTGTAATTGTAATGATTGGAATCAAATCTTGATAGTAATATTCCAAACACACACTCACAGAACATTAGATGCAAACATTTATGGTCTGTCAAAAGAGAGAGAGTTTGTGTGTAAGAAGGATTCATTGAGAAGAATTCTAATCTCATTTACTGTCAACTTTTTTTAAATAGACATTCAAATAAATCTGGGTGTTGTAGTAGTTTGATTTTCTAAAATAATTTGAACACCCCCATAAAAAGTTGTGTGTATAGTATGTGTGAGAAAAGAGAAAAAGAAATTCATCATTGCAGGGAGCCAGAGGAATATTAGCTGGGACAAGTTTGGCAGTTCATTTTAATTGATTTCCCATTTACACGGTTGACTGATTACCTTCAACTGTGTTTCCCTTTCTCACAAATTTGCACCCTCCTCTCTCTCTCTCTCTCTCTCTCTCTCACACACACACACACGCATTTCTAATGTATTGTATTGTAATATTAGTTTTTTTTAGTCAAAGGGGTTAATAGATATTTTTTTCACATAATAATTACATAGTATTACAACTTGCATTGTCAATAGAATTTACAATGCATGTGAAAAATTAAAATTCAAAAAATGCATCTCTGCAACAGAGGGAAAGAACGACAACAAAACAATGTACATATATTAGCATTGCATGATTAAGCAAGGAGTGGGTACAATAATAAAAGAAAAAATTCCTTAGGACATGACCGTATGGAAAAACTGTGCAAGAATTTTTCTGCATACATGAATGATGGGATTTATACTTTTTTTCTCTGCCCTCCACAGCACTTGACACATGGGGATGATCCGGAACTTGGTGAAGGCTGGGTGGCAATCGAGCAACTTCCGGAAGAAGCTGTTGTCAAAGAGACAAATGAACGGAAAGTGACGACACACGATGAGGTCGAGGATGTTCTTGAGACGGAACAAGTTATGTCATTCGGAGACTTGTCCAATGAGGTAAAAACGTTTTGTTGTTTTAAAAAATTATCATATGCATCCATACATATGTAATAGCTACGTGCACAGAGAGTGCATCACGACGAAATGCATGTGTATTTAATTACAAAAGGCTAGACTCTTTGTACTCAAATCTGTGGATATACAAGGTATTGAGTTACATCCATGTAACTTTTTTACCTATGAATTGAATGAGGGAAACACATGTAAATAATATTTCTCAAAAAGATAATTTACGATCGAAAGGTCATCAAATATTCAAGGAACAAAAAATTACTGTACTGTATAGAGATACCATACCTACCCAGTCAACGTTTTTCCTGTAAAATTACGAGAAAATGACCGTTTTGCTAGAAAATATATACACTATACTATAACACACACAAAGTACACGCTCGTGTGAGAGATTTTTTTTGTGACCAAGCAGTTGCACGCAGAACATGTATTGTATCTTTATATTATGATCATACTGTACTATGTACTCAGTACAGTATTTTTATGGAGCCAAAATGTAAAGACAGGACAGTTCCTACATATGTATAGTTAGAATATGGCCTCAATTTTTTGCCAAAGCCTAACTATTTCATATATTGTAGGAAGGGAGAGAGGATGAGTAGAGGGAAAAAATTGCTTTTTTGGCTATTTAATAATATTATCATAATCATATGGTAAAGACTTTGGAATTATGGGGTGTTCCATGTTTCAAGGAGTAATAATCCTTCAGAAAGTATAGAAAAAATGGATTCTTCTTTGCACGGTGTGAATGAATATATGTCGATAATGATATGTGACGAACAGGGAATGCCGTTGACTCTCCTATTGTGTAGTCTTGTATTTTTTCTATCTTTTCATAAAGATACTTGTTTCTCTACTCTCAGTTTCTCTTACGAAACTGTTCCTCTTCCTCCTCTCTTTTTAATTCCCTTTTTGTTCTAGACCTCACCTCATTCCATGCACATACTGTAGAGTCACAGAGTAAAGAGAGAAAAAAGAGGAGAAAAACCAAAAGCTGAGGTTAGAGGAATGTCAAATATTTTTCCAAGTCATACTCCACCACAAGGCAAATATCTGTAGTGGATTGATTACACAGCGTGTAATACACGGTCACTCCGAGTAATCTTATTCAATTACACAATGTACTGACACAACAGACCAACAAAACACTCTCCTCTGTATAGTACAACTAATCAGTCTCATTATAGGTGCATTGTTGTGGATTGTCTGGGACAGACACAGACACAAGAAGAGAAAGAGAAGAAGGAGGGAGGAATGTGGACTCGACCTTGGTTCTCATTTTCTGATACAAATTAGGACTTGTCAATTTTCAATATGATATCATTTCTCTCTCTCTCTCTCATTTCAATGAAACTCAAATATTGAAACTGAAAGCCACAGAAATTCAGTTGCTTAAAAACAGAGAGAAATCTTTCGATACACACAAAAGGTGTGTGTGTAACAATGTGTGGATAATGTCAATGTATTGTATAGACTTGATTCTAAATCACACGAAAGTTAAATATACCTTCAAAAATTACGACTCTGTGAAACGGCTCATATAATAATAATGTCTCCCTTTCTCTATCTAAAAAAAATTAAATCTCAAATATCGGTAATTTAGTTACTGCTGACTCGTGACTCGTCAACTAATTCAGAAATACAATATTATTGTACAAGTGTAGTTTTGACGGATTGTCAATTACGTGATAGGATCACTTTAGTCTAAAATAAACTTTCAAAGGAGGACGAAGAACATGTGTTTCATTCTTTTCTTAAATAACAACAACAAGAATTTCACAGATATCTTGAGATTTTGCACGTGTCAGCTCCTTCAGATTCATACAATGTGTGTGTGAGAGAGACATTATCCTTCTCCTGTCATCCTAGGGACAGTGTCAGTGTGTCTTCGTAGTTAAAGTTTCTCTCTCTCTCCACAAACATAATGCACACATGTGTGTATGTGGTTTCAGAAATAATAATAATTACAGAGACGGCTTTTTAAAAAAGGATACTGCTTCTAGTAAAATAGTTTTTTTGCGAGTCATATCCCTTACAGCGATGATGATGAGGATATTAAACAAACCATTATCACACCTGACTAATCATAGAAACACAGTAGTACAGTGAATACACTATAAATGGGAGAGTGGAGTCCCTATCATTTCCCTCAATTACAGGATAAAGTAAAGTAAGGGGGAAAACCTCCCCTCCTCATGGTGTACACAGTGTATTGCAATCAATCAAAGAAATTTCAAGTCAAAAAATGCGTCAACCTGTGGTTAGCTCGTTACAAATCACAAATTCCATGAAAAAGGGGAGCTCCCATATAGTAATGAAGAAGCAAGAAAGGAGGGGAAAATGCAAGTTTTAGTGATTTCACACACATGTCGACATCATCATCATCCACCGTCTTATATCAAGATTATATTTTTTGATGCGGTTCTTTCTAATTATTGAACTACTGTGAGGTTACAGTAGAGAGTCGTGTGTTGACAAAAGGGGGATTTTGCTGTAAACTGATTTCTGTGCCAACGACTGAGTCATTACAAAAGTACGTACGGAGTTACAGAATGTGTGTGATTCACAAGCTACATTAACCAACATAAGAAGATAATGTCTAGGTTTCCCTGTTTAAAAGACGAGCTCCTAATTTTGCTAACTATGATGTGGATATTACAACTTGGCTAATGTTCGTCTGAGCCATGGAATAAATCCTCGGTATTGGCTCAACGTTCACATTTTTGTTGTTGTTGTTTTTCATCGCTCCTGTAGGTCACACATATGCATTGAAATGAGATTTTCTAATTTCATTAGTAGAACTGTGTGAACTGGTCATTGAATGATTAAAGCCTTTTTTGTCTCTGTTTTGTTTGTCCATATTTTGTAAAACATTTTCCTCCTCCACGACTCAGGTCCGTCCCGATACTTGTCTGAGAAAGAGTCCACACGAAAAAGTAATACAGGGGGATGACCAATTTACAAGTCAAACAAAATTATTATTATATGCACAAATGAGATTGGCTGACCAATGATCATAAATAACAAGAAAAACAGCAAAAAGAAGAAGAGCAGTTCATACACATACACGAAATGTGTGTGTGTGTGTAAATTCTCTGTTCTCATACTCCACAAAACTACTTAAGCCAAATGTGTGTACTGCGTGTGTGTAGATTTTTGCCTTGTAGCCGCATACTGAATTAGTGATACATTTTTTGAGCAAAAAATAAAAAAAATCCCCTCGAGGCGTCTATGTAAATGGGAAGAAGAGGAGAGGATGAGGCACATTAAAACAAGGTTTTACAATGGTTAAGTAACTCATAAATATAAAAGAGATTTTTAAATTTGTTTTGTCTGAGTGTCTATGTTGTCTGTCGGGGAAGATTCTCTCTCCCTCTCTCTTGTGTGTGTATGTGTGTGTGGAGGAGGATGAAGTCCGAGTTGACCTTTCCAGCCAACATTGAGACAGAAGAGGATGAATTGAAATTTAAATGATGTTTATTAACTAAAATAGAGCTTAGGCTGATGAGAATTTAACAAAGTATGTACACATGACTGGGAAGTTTGGAATCAATGCACGGAGGATGACTATATTTATTTTTGTGATCTCTCTCCCTCTCTAATGAAGAAACAGAGCTCAAAGATTCTTCTACTACATACTTGTTGCATGTTATGCACAGGTACACGGCGGAGGCGTTTGTTAAATTCGTCATATTTTTTCAAGGTCTCTTCCTAGTAAAAATGAGTTGAGTGAGTGAATGAGTGTACAATCCACCTTCGTTAGTTCTACTACATGAATGCTCATGTTCTTCATAAAATGTAAAAGAGGAGAGAGAGAGAGAGAGAGAGAGAGAGATATGTGCCCACCTAGACATGTAATTATTTTACATCTACACATTCTTATCCTTACCTATCGGTATGTCGTGTGTGTGTGTGTGTGCTCTTAAAATATCATATTTTTGTGCATATTTTTTATCCTCTCCTGTCTATACTCATTACGAAGTACATATTCATCGTGTGTGTGTGTAGTGTGAGTGTGTGCACATACAATATTCTCGCATATTTTGAAGCTTCTCCTTTTCCTCTTTGGACAACGTGATGTCCTGTCACTCGTTCTGTTCTTCCATTCTAATTTAATCCTTCATCATACACAAATGAAGGAGGCTGGGATAACATTTTTGAACACCATTATATACTCCATATTATTATTATCCTCACATTTTTTGCAATAGGAAAATCCTTGAGTGTTCAAAACGTCCATTGTACGTACATAACTACAAGTAAGTACTTGTGTACAATGTACAAAACTCCTGGAGAGAGAGGGAGAGAGATCCACACACACACACAAACTTAACAAATTCACTGAAGACATAAACTCATTCACTGTAACACCACAATGGAGTCCATGGAGAAGAACTCGAATTAATAATTGAAAAAAACAGTTCAAATAATAAAAATACATAAGTAGAAATGTACATGTGTATATAGGGAGTAAGCCTCTGGATTACAAAAAAAATTGTCTTGAATGTATCACTTTGCTAATCTTTCGCTATTGTGTGTGTAAACGTTAACACATAATTATTTACGATTTAAGTGACTTTGCCCACTCCTTCAAATGTTGATTAAGTCTTGACGTAGGCTAATGCGTATTTTTGTATGGTTTTTATAGAGGGCAGAGCCACAAAAGTTTTTCTCTCTCTTTGCATTCTTCAAGCACATCTTGTGTGCGTGTGTGTGTGGGTGTGCATGCTTATATAATTGTTCATAATTAGTTGAAGTACTTGCCAAAAATTCAAGTAGGTAGTAGTCTAGCCTAGTCTAGTAGTTTTGATAATTTTATTATGATAATTTTGACTCTGAGCAACTTTATGCAATTTTTTATACTATTTTTTTGGAAAAAGTATGCAAAGGAATAAAAAATCTTTTTTACAGTTACTTTTGACAAATTCGATCCTGTCGTGAGGAAAACTGTATTTATGTGTCAAATTTTAGTTGCAAATTCATTTATGATGATTTTCTCATTGAGGAAGAGATCTTGTTGCTGATCTGGAGAAGAAAAAAAATCGAACTACTAATGTGTCTCGACTGCGTAATCTGCTTTATGTATTCTCAATTAGGAATTCTGCTTGATGAATAAAAAAAATACATTTAACGTGTTGATTGTTCTCCTCACGAACCACCTTTATCTCCCCCACTCGTGTGCTGTGTGTCTACATGTGTTCATAAAAGGAGTTTAATAAAGGAAGGATCAAAATTATGTATGTCAAAATCCAAAAAGAAATACTCCACACTCCCTTTCATTATTAAGATTAATTGAAAGTATTTGATGATCGAAAGGGGGAGGGAGAGGAATGTTTGGTAATTGATGTTTGATTTTCCATAAAATAATTAATGGACCAAGATCAATCCAACCAAATTACCAAATATAGACGGATTGGATTGGGGAGAGAGAGAGAGAGAGAGTTCTGCAGAGAATCACTGGTGTGTCCTTAGACACTCGGAGGTCCTTCATGTCCAATGGGAAAATGAGAGAGAGAGAGACAGAAAAAAAAGAGTTGACTTGTATCATGTTACATTATAAAAAACACCGCACACTCCTTATGTAAATTACCGCTCAGCTTGATTTGGTTCATACCGAACTAGTTTTGTTCAGAATTTCATGCTGACCATTTTTGTTCATGGCATCAAAAAATTTCAACCACAGGGTCACCCGCTACAGGTCAAAATGTGACCCGTGCGTGTGTATAGAGCCAAAATTTAGTTTTCTATAAAAAATTCTGAAACTTGCCAAAAAGTTGCCTCTTGCCCTCCCC
>WJFB01003618.1:0-12603 GCA_009870185.1 Pygmarrhopalites habei | reverse complement strand
TACATCAGGAGGGTATATGGGAGGGTATACTGGGAGGGTATATTGGGCACCTCAACTTTACCGTAACCCGAGCAGCCTTGAATTTAAAATTTTTGAATTCGAACAAATGTGTTATAATGACAGATCGTGAGGCTGCAGTAAAGAGGGGAATTAGCAGTGCTTTTCTACGTGCGAAAAATGTGTTCTGCTACCTGCATATTCAGAAGGTAAATAATTATTGATTTTGGATAATTTATCAGAGAGTCAGTGTGTCACAGTAAATTTTGCACATGACTCATTCCCACGTCTATTCCTCCGAATGCTCGTTCTGTCACCGAAATGCCCGTCAGCAACGTCAAGCAACAAGTGTTGAATCACGCTAAAAGAAAACTACGGAAGTGTGTCCGTTCAGAATGTGAATTGATTCCACATTGAAGAAAATCCTTTCATGTGCAAACTGTGACTAACTGATCTTTAATTGATTTACAACGTGATTGATTGCATTTTATTGCAGATTGATATTCTAATAGTTGGAGTTCTTAAATTCATTTATTAATTCTTCGTAAATTTTCCTTGTTGATTGGACAGAATGTTAGACGGTGGACTGAACGAAATTATGCTGGACAAAAGGACCAAATTCTTAAGATTTGTCTTGATGTGAAAAAATTCCTCTGGTCAAACAGCTTGGTTGAGTACGAAACTCTACTTGGTCAACTGACGTTTGAGGAGATTGAGGAAATTGAGCAGAGCATTGATTTTGCTGATGTCGATGAAGCTGGAAATTTGCTGGAACCGTTACAGTCATCCGAGGAGGATAACGTAGATGATGAGATTGACAAGGAGGGATGGTCAGTGTCCCCCATTGAACCTTGGGACAAGAAATTCACATCATATTACCTTCGATACCTTGACCAAGACATAAGACGAACTTTCAAAGCTGAGGTCAGAAAATATGGACACTTCAATCCTATTAGTGGCATGAGCAACAACCCGAGTGAGTCAATCAATGCAGAAGCCAAGAAAACGGTCTTCTCCCCTAATCAAACCCACTACTCAATGATCAACGATGCCTACGATTGGCAAAATGGAATTTTGCAGACAATTGATGACGGGCTACGAGGCAGGGGAAAATACAGACTGGAAGAGACCCGTTCAAAGGTCACTAAAATTGAAGAGATTCAAATCAGAGATGCAATCATCAACACTGATGGAGCTCAACAGCCTAGAATCCCGAAGAAAATCGCCAGGGCGGATAATGATGTCAACTTTAATAGCAAAAAGAGAAGAGCAAGCCAAAGTCGTAGAAAATAAACAACTAAGATTTGTGGGTGAAGGCAGATGGATTGTTCAAGGTCTTCGTGGGAAAGAGTTTTTGGTAATCATGTGCCTGTCAATTTGAAATACATTTTTATTGGGGAAAATGATCAAAGATTTTTTGTGTCTCAGGTTAATTTTCCTGATCAATCATGTACCTGCGGCTGTAAAGGATGTGTTCACGTGATGGCAGCAAATTTGGATCTTGGTACACAAATTATTATACCTAAGATTAGTAATTAATTAATCAGTATGTTAATTTATCACATCACATTTGTGATCACATGTTGCAGGTGTGCTTGACCATCCCTCATTTGACCATCTGAAATTCATTCAGTCGTCCAACTTGACTGATGTCTATCGAGCAACCGTTGACAAGGCTGTTGGAAAAAAGGCGGAAAGCGTAAGCGACAGCCCGTGACCTATGATGACCCCGATAGTGAATCAGATGACATGAACTCAAAAACTCAAGGGACTGGTGATTACAGCTCAGGTTATTTTATTTTTAATGAATTAACAATGACAATGAAGAAGAGCAAATAATGAAGTCTAATGACATTTTAACATACAAATAATAATGACTCTGAAATGTGAATGCCAGATGAATTGGATAGCATTGGTGACGAAGAAACGGAAGTTTCTGAACCCGAGTCGTCCACCCAGGGGGAAGGACAAAATAGGAGCCCATCAGCCACAAACTTAGGAGAGAAGGATTGCACTTCCTCATCCACCCACTTTGGCGACAAAGCCTGTACTTCGTCAGCCATTCACTTAGGAGAGAAAACCGGCAACTCCTCTCCTCCTCCGTTTGTCAGGGTGGAGTCAGTCACTCTACCTAAAGCCTCAAACTTGACTGCCTGGAGGCCACTGCTCAAAATTGGACAATTCGATGTTGCTTTAGGCGATCTTAAGACACTGGAAATTTAACACATGCAGATCCATGTGTACTTGGAATGATGGATCAAGTTGGAGTACCCATCCAATTCAGAAAGCATTGGCTGACAGATGTCATAGTCGATTCTTTTCTGTGGAAAATCACCAACGGCAGACAATCAGCAACTGTCAACGCCAAAAAAAATTGTGCAATTTCTCTGAGTGTACCAACATCAATCACCACACTATTATTGGAGGGAGAAAATGTGTCGAACTGGCGTGGCAACATGAAATATTTCGACTGTATACTTCTTCCCCTTGTCAAAAATGGAAATCACTGGGGGGTGGCCATTGCAAAGAGAACCGACAAAACTATTATAAGTACGTCATACATTTTCATTATCTTTCAGATTTAGTTTCTAATTTCTAATGCTGAGAGGCTCAGACCGAGTATTTTAGTCACTCCCATTCGCCATGATACAAAATAATGTCTACATAGCCTAAATTACATTAATTTTGGGCTATGATCCTCTGAGTCAAGGATACCAATTGAGTGAACTTGAAAAGAACACACTGATCGCTTTCCTTAATGACGGCATGCTTTTCCCAGAGGACTCAGTTTGGTCATGGACTTCACCAGTTTCAATACTCCAAAAGGATGAAGCGAACTGTGGTATGACTCTGAATTCAATTGATCATAAACATGTTTAATAATAAACAATCAATCCGCATATTCACAAATTAGAGTTTCATTTCCAAAATGTTAAATTGTAGGCTTGTTTGCTCTTGCCTTCGCACTGTGATTCTTGGATGGTTTGTCCTTCCAAGACGAAGTTCCAGTTCCACGACTCAGACAGGAGGTTCTCAGAACAATTGTTGGAGACTGTGATCTTCAATCAGGGATTCAAAAGAGGAAAACTCATTGCAAAAATTGTTACGGAATCAATCCACCAAGACCGGCAAATGGAGCAGCTCGCATCAGTTGCACCCAGTAAGTCGACAAAAAACTTCGAATGTCGTATAAAATTAAATGGCAGTAAATTCAACATAAAATTCCCCCTTTCTAAATTTAGGTGTGGCACCTGGTTTCATCAACAGTGCATTCTGGCTTTGAACAAGTCTGCGGAGGTCGACAAGGATTCCTTTGTATGTGGCAAATAGGATAATCAAAGCTGAAAGATGGCCCCAATGTAAACGGAAGATTTCAACATCATGACGACATTTTAGGAAAAATTGATTTACTATTTATTATATCACTTTGTTAACCTGTTATTCCACTAAAATTACATTACACTATTTATTATCATATCAGCGACGCCAACTAATTTGCAGTGGCCTGAGTTATCCCTGAATATGAATTTATATTTATATTTTTAAGTATAAAGCCGTAAAGGATTGCATTTTTGACCTTTAAAGGGAAATTAATTTGCAACATTTGAAACATTTTTATAAGTTATATTACCATAGTCAAAACAATAAAAGCATTTATTATGTTACTATATTATCTGCTCCCGGTACAAATTACTGACTGACACTACGAGCCGGCGACAAATCAACGAGGATGGTTGTTGGCTCTATACAGTAGCCCCATCAATTTTCATAGGAAAATATTTTCATAGATCGAATTTTTTTAAAATTTTAGCTTAAATGCATCATTAGGGATGTACCGGATGAATTCTGATAGAAAAAGTCGGAATTTGTCGGCTCAGGAATCCCCCATATTGAGGTCATTCAACAATGGTTTAATAACTATAAACTATTTATTCCACTTTAATAATAAAACGCACAGCGTCAATCAAAGCGAAAGGACTTTTACAGATATTTCACAGAAGTTCTGCGTAAGTGTGTATAATTAGAACTGAGCGTTGTTTTGTTTACGATGGATTGTGGGTAAAGGTGTGATAGTCGAGTTGAGTGTGTGGATGGGTGTGAGATAGTCGAGTTGGATGTGTGGATGAGTGTGCGATATTTTGCTGTGATAGTGTGATAGTCTTTGTGATAGTTGATAGTCTGTGATACTGTGGTAGTTGATAGTGTGATAGTCTGTGATACTGTGATAGTTGATAGTCTGTGATACTTTTAGCAAGACCCCTTACGGAATACAGAATTACAGAATACTTCAGAAGACAGGGCATGACTCATAATCTCTGTCTGTGTCTTGAATCCTCTCCTCCAATCTGTCACCTCCACATATCTACGGCTCCGTTCGGGACGGGATTAGCTCCATCCCGAAAACTTTCGGGATGGTTCGGGACGAACTCCATCCCGTCCCGAACCCGTCCCGAACGGAGCCCTACACATATCCATCACTCAGACGTCTCAACATTTTCGAAAAGAATCCAAAATATTTTACTCACTTTACTGATATTTGCTATTTTAAACTCAATTTAATTGTGATGATTATGGAACAGATTTCACCTGTCCCCTTAGCTGTGTTTGTGACACTCGTGAACAGCCAGAACTACAGTTTTGGTTTGATTGAAAAAGATAATTGTCCTTGGATAAAACTCAAACGAATATTCCACAGGAATAATAATAATCTCGGGTTGATCACCCGCAGTGTCTTTCTATTTATATCTTTCAAATTGAAGGAGGGTTCCTGGGTTTCTTTTATAGATTATACATTATTAAATATATAGAGAGAAAGTAGTGAGGCCAAACATAAGTCCTGACTATCTCTGGTCTTAATTCAGATAACTTTCTACTTTTTACCCTCGTCTCCCTTACTCAAACGAAAATATATGGTTTGTTAAACTGCAGGTATAATGATTGTCTTTTATATATATGTAAGGTGCAAAGTTTAAGTTACTTACTTCACTACTTCTTAAGTTACCTTGAGAAAACCAATGACCTTGAAATGTTTTTCAGGCATGACTCAAGAAAATTTATATATTCGACGACTGTATATATAAATCATCTTTCCTCTGTTTTTATTGAGAACTCTTTCTTCATTATGGTCAGGAACAAGAATTGCGGAGAATTGAGAAAGAAAAATTATGTCAAAATCAAAACTATTGACACAATTTTGTATTGACTGTATTTCGTAAGTTCAATCAGTCATGCAAGAGCATTTAGTCTCCAAAATCTCTAGCAACTTTTTCCCACAGAATAGAAATCCATCATTCATGGCATCCGACTTGAGGGGTTCTTTAATTCGGTCAATTTCCTCCTCATCCTCCTCACGAGACTCTATAAAAAGTTTGACGACTCCTCTTCTGGATCTGGAGAAACGTCTACAAATTTTCATCAATAAATTTTAAATAAGGAAACCAAATGATTTATCAATAAATAATAAATAAGAATCCAGAAAATTATCCTTGTAGTTTTTAATTACCCTCGACGAATCTCATTAAAGTAGACTGGACAACAATGCTCAGAAAACTCGTCCATATCCAGGGCCATTGACTTTTGTTGATATTCCTGGAGTTTCCCCACAAATTGTTTCAAATTCTCTTCAATAATTGATAAATAGACTGCACTGACTGATTTCACTCGATCCTTTTTGACTAACAGAGCTAGCCACGAAAATACGATTCCAATGTGAGCTCTTCGGTCCTACAAAATAAAATTTCCACATAAGAAATTGATTATATTTTATATTGAAACTTTCACCATTACATAAAAAGATTCTCTCCGACTTTCTCCATTTATGTAATGTTAAGAAAACCAGTTTCCCTACAAAAGCTCTTCGGAGAAAGTGACAGAAAATGTATCCACGTTAAAGATTGGACAAACTTGATTTAGAAAATTAATTACATTAACTGTCTTGTCCGGTTGTTGAGTGGCAGCTTGAAAACAGGACGTTAGGACAGACACAAACTCCTTGGATGTTGTCAACATTGTCGCAATTTCATCAAAATATCCAAAATTCTGGATCAAACCTTTTAAAAAAATTCTCCTTTTTCAGAAAAATAAAATTCTAAACAATTTTTTACGTAAAATTAGTTATCATCATTTTTAAAACTCACCAAAGATGACCATGTGTCGGATCTCGATGAAATGACCCCTTCTAAAGATTTCTTGGAATTCAACTAGAGAACGAGTCAACATAGCCATCCCGTTGTTTTCCAGAAATATTTTAATCAACTTTGAAGCTGTTGAATTAAAAACATTACTTATATTTTTAAAAACTTTTTAATTAAATTGAACAACATTGTTTCATTACCAATCTCATAATTCATGCTGGGTGAAGGTGGGTCTTCAGTTGAGAGTCTCCAGGTATCTTTTGGCCAACTACGAATCCTGAGTAGCTGAAAACATACATTGCAACTTTAATCATTAAATGAATTCACTCCAAAATTAATTATAATTAAAATCTGTATTGTAAAAAATGTAGTCACTCAACTGCACTAGACAAAAATGTGAGACAATGCAAGTGTCCATCATTCCTAAGTCGAAATTCAGTGGCCACTGAGATTTTTCCAACAAGTTCTTCGGCAGGCAATAATCTCCCAGATAGACTGAGAAAAGTGAGGGGTGCCTGACCTTTCATGTCCTTATGGAAGGATGAAGGGGGGACAATGGGTGACATACTCGGGGACAAAATTGGGTTAGACGACTCTTCGGTTATGAAGTTGAAATGACCTCGGATCCAATCCCGGAGTTTCTCCTCCCTCTCCTATTATTACAATAAACCATGTAGATTAAATTTTGGATAGGTAATAAACACAAATTAAAGGTAGGTCATCTTACCGGGATCACGAGAGTGTCATAAGGGACATGAAATAAAATGTCCGTTGACATCTGGTACAGGAGTTGATTTTTTGGATACTTTAAAGTCAACTCCAAAGTCCTATTCAAAATCTTCTCCACTTCCACGTTCACATCTTCATCGTGAACTTTGACCTTGACATCGTCTTGGCCCATTCTATCGTAATACTGTAATCCCAATTGACAAATCTCCCAAAATTCCTTGTCCTCCTCCTTGAGTCCTGGATTCAATTCAAAAAAATCCCACACCTCTTTCCAAGGGGACCCTCCTTGAGGGTAAATCCCAAAATAGTGTACAAAAATAGAGTCCCTATAACTCCCTTGAGGCCATTTCAATTCTCTCAGATGATCCCTAGCACAATCCCAATATTCAAATCTGAGACCATTCCACTGAAGATATTTTGCCAATCTGAGTAAGTCTCTCGCCTGTCCATTCTGTTTCAAACTTTCTCTTGTCCATTTCTGGACAAGTCGATGGACCCTCACAGAAGTACACCCACTCAATTTTAGGTAGTATGGAAAATGCATTTGACTTTCCTCTCCTCCTATGAGTGACACCATCGAATATTTTTCAAGAACTCCAAAAGCTTTCCGGACTAGTCCTCTTTGACCCTGGACAACTTGTTGTGGAAAAATTTCTTCTTTAATCCGAATTCCATTGTAAATGAAATGACAAAATTCAACAGTGATGAGGTCAGTAGGAAGATAAGCAATGAGGTTAAGAAGGTCAGTCGCAATCTCATGTAGAGGATCATCCGCCCGAAATTCCCTTTTCAATTTATTCATTGTTCCTTCCCAAACAGTAGCCATTATTTTATCATAACGACTCACGACCCCACCTTCTCCCTCGTAGGTCACCCATTTGAGTCCATTGTGATGGAACTGGGTCATATAATTCTCAATCTCAGCTGACACACTAAAATAAAAATCCCCACTCTTTTCCTCCTCATCAAACTCTTGGAATCCAAGAAGTTCCAGATTTTCCAAAATTGAGGCAGCAGCTAAATTCATTGCTAATGGATATCCATCCAATAATAGACCCAAATTCTCGATACTCTTTACTAAAGTCAAATAATCCGGATTTTCTTCTTTCCCCTCCTTCTTTTCCTTGTTCAAACAAATGAGTTCGGGTAAGTGAAGACTATTTGAGAAAAAAGAGAGAGTCTCCTCAGTTGAAAGACAAGCTAAATGAATTTTCCGGGGAATCATCGTCCAATTCTTATTCCGAGAAGTTATGAGAAATATCGGGTAATATTCTAGAGCTGTGTCAACAGGGAGGAAATCTTGGATCCCAAATTCTCCATGAGCTGACCTCATTTGATTAGCATTGTCAAATATAAAAAGACCTTCTTTTACATGAACGGAAAAATGTCTGTAAACTTCCTTGACTAGTGTTGAAATGTCATTTGGGGTCAAAATACTTACACTTCCTGTCACAGTCCCTGGACTCTGTTTTGACAAAATGTGTCCACAAATTTTGAAATGGTCCGCAAGGAGAAAGAAACTATTTTTGAGACTCTCTTCTGTCTCTGCATTGAGCCATGCAATATTTTGATGATTTGTTCGGAATTTTAAAGCATACATTTTCACTATACTACTTTTCCCAATTCCACCCAATCCTGAAATGACTACAATTCGATTTAGAATATTTGTAGAGTCGTCTATACCACAAACAACTCTAAAAATATCATCCAGTGTGTCTTCTCTTCCAGTAAACCAAGTTGGAGGTTTTTCAGTCATACTGAATGTAGTCACGGGTCCAGAGAATTGTGAAATTGATTGACCTCTACTCCTCCTTTGTTCCTTACTTTTGACAATTTCCTGATGAATCTCTTCTACTTTGACCCGAATCTCAGATTGTTCTTCACTCATTTCTTTCACTTTCACTTTCGTTTCCAGTTCAAGTATTTTTATTTCATTCACATTCTCACTTATTTTTGACTGTTCAGACTGGATGTCCAAAACTACCATTTTGACTACAGTCTGCTCTGCCATGATTTTTTCTACACTCAATTTGAGAATTTCCAAATCTTTTTTGAATTCGGTCATACTCTCACTCACTTTGGTCAATTTGTTCAGTACTCCAGTCAAGCCTAGATTAGAAGAGTCAATTTTTGAGAAATGAGGATCTTCCAAAAGTGTATTGTACACTTTGTCCACATCTCCACTCTTCTCTGTCCAAGTAAAATAATTTTTATTAAATATTTCTGGAGAGACATTTCCTTCAAAATTCACCTTCACAAATTTTTCTGATCCCTTCTTTTGGAGAGAAATTTTGGATTTTTGTTCAAAATCAAAATTCCTCCTGAATTGAAGGACACAATTTGATGATGAGGACAGAGTCAGAGTATCTTCTTTTGAATTTTTCTTCTTAACTTTTGAACTCCCTTTCAAATTTTTGTGAGCCCTCTTGTCAATAACCCATCCAGTGACTGTAGAATTGTCCGGTGCCTCATCATCATCATCACTACCAGAAATAGGGACTAAGGCGATAGGATCCTTGAAAAATTCAACTGTTGACTTGTCTTCAAAAGTATCGGACCAAAGTAGAGGAATTCGATCACCAAAGAAAAATTTTTTCCATTTAGATTTGGCAATATCCCAAAATTGTGGCGTCAAAACAAATTTGTGTGGGTAGTCAACTCTTTTTTCTTCAACTAAATATTGGATACAACGGACAGCTGCATANATATTGGATACAACGGACAGCTGCATAGCTAGCCAATTTTTCTAGGGATTGAGTAGGTCCTTTCTTTCTTGAAGAACTTCTCTGAGGATTCTTACTTTGGTTATTATTATCTTCTCCACTTTTACGAAGGGCAGTTGTTGTTGTTCCTGTGACCACATTTTCTCTCTGCGAACCCCGCTGACTTCGAAGGGAACCAAATAATGAAGAAGTCCTTTTAATCCTCATCGTCTCACTCCCTTGTTGAATTGACAGGAATTGTTGTTCATAGCTCTGCCAAATTTCGATGGCAGAACGGAGCATCAGTTTACGGAATGCAGACTGGAATTCCCGAGTATTTTCTATATCTTCTCCAACTTTGTCCTCAGCCACTTTCTTCCTTCTCTCCCTCCTTATCTCATCTACTTTCCTTATGAGGACCTTCACAGCCCCTGCAGCCATCTTCCCAATTACAGGATTGAGAGTGATGAGGCCCAATCCAGAACAGAATGCCCGGACAAGATTTTCAGAAGCCTTCAGATTTTTGTATGAGTCTTTGAGAGTGAGGGCTCGGAATTCCTTTTCTGATACTTTGATAAAAGTTTTACAAAAGTTGAGCCGAAGGGTCTCTGGACTTGAAGTAGGGTCTTGGACGGCCATCATAATTTTTTTGAGTGTCTATTAAAACAAATAAATTATTATTAATTTGACTGAGGTGGATGGATAGACTCAGAGAAAATTATGTGAGGAAGGACGTGACGACACTAAAAAAGAAGAGTTTAAATGTCTCCATGAAATACCACTCCAATTTTGTCACACACACACACACAGTGACCTCCAGCTTTTGCCCTTATCATCCTATCTATGTACCTATGTAGTGGACTAGAATTCACAAAAGAATTTAATTTGCCCAGATAGACAATAAACTTTTATCTCTAAATCATGTTCAAACAGTTCCAACCTTCCTCCTCCTCATCCATTATCGTAATGCACATAAGAGAGAGGAGTGTAGATTGCGTGACATATTCATACAAATTACAAATCCATTAGGAGTGTGCCGAGTCATTTGAAGAATTATCATCTTATCAATGATCAGGTCGATACAAAAGGGTAGACAAAACAGACAACAAAATTTAGAGAAAAATTGGGCGGACCAGATAATGGAATCAAAGTAAAATATTTCCAGAGGGCATTCCTCCAGTGAAGAAAGAACCCCACGATATTTTAGCAAATATCTTAGTAAACAATGAGCAAATTTTCCTATTTAAATAAAATTGAGTCATTATAGCATAGCGACGTGTAAAAATTAAAATAAGTTGTGTGAGAACACACAAGCACACATTTGTCAACGGATGTGACGGAGAGATAAATGTTGGATGAGATAATCGTTTCAAATTCGTTAAAGATTTATATCATACGTTCTATAAATCATATTAATTGTATATAGTATAGTATGTAAGTCTGATAAATGGTTGAGACTGTGTGAGAAAATTGTGATTTGGTGTCAAAGTATTTGTATATCCTAAGCTCAGATATTTTGTGAGATAAAATACGCAAATTTTTTCCTTTCTCATTTTGTCTCTACACAACAATATTTTTTTGCAATGTATTGTGATAGAGAGAGGAGAGAGGAAAGAACATCATTTTGAATACTGGATTAGTCACACACACATACAATTTTGTCCTGCTTATGACAAGAAATATGTACTGCTGAATAAATCTAGCGTCGTAATTAACTGCAATTTTTTTGCTGAGCTCATCATTTGCTTATGTATTTATGTAGTATATAATTATAGGAGGAATGATAAGACAATTTTTTAAAATGATAACCGACTGGTTGGCACAGGAGGCTATTATGGCTCATCCACTGGAATTGTACAAGACCCAGATTGTCCCAGATTTGAGTCATGATTCTGTAGTTGACACTAGTTAGAGGAACCCTCGAGCAGTTTTTGCAGCTAGAACTAAAATAAAAATTTTCTTCGGTTATTTGTAATGCCGAAACAAAAAAATTGAGTAGAAGAAATGCAGAATCAAGCTCCCAATTATCGACCGCAGCCTCCACCTCAAACGCAGGCAAGTGTCTCAGGTCAACAAGGAGGGCCCTATCAAAATACGCAAGCCATGCGGGGTCAACGAAATATTCCTAGACCAAGATACGCCACAGCACAGAATCTCATGTATCAAAATATAGGTCCGCAAACCGGTATGTACACAATTCAGACGGGTCAACTTCGGATGCCTACATACACCTACAGTCAAACGGGTGGTCCAGTGTCGTCTCCACATGTGGCTATCCAACCGCAAGGTCAAGCACATGTGATTCATTCTTCACAGCAACCCCAATATTATCATGTTCCACCATTTATCACGGTAAGATTTTTAACAATCAATTTAATAACACAAAATATAAAATTAATCCTCCTCTTCCCCTCCTCCTCCTGCATTTACTTATGTTCAAATCTGTTGAAGGAGACTCCATTGTGTGTTTATGTGTGTACTCACAAAAATATTATTATTAATTGTGATTTACTAGGAAAATCAAACAAATAATCCTCATCTGACAGCTGCTGTATTTTTAACTATTTTCCTATCCTTGTCTGAACAAAATATTCATGTCTTTTATTGGGGAAAGTTTCGATTTTTTGAACCTGATGGTTTGCTAACACATGATCATTTTTTGTCCTCTCCCTAACAGATGAATAATGGAATTCCACAAAGTACAACTCACCCTCAGACTGCATACTACCATCAAACTACCACATCTGGGACTCCTGTGACTTATCATCAAGTTCCAAGACTTCAATTAAACGCGTCTCACATGTACACTTCCCAACGACCTGTCCACGTAAGTCAAATTGGTCAAGGGGCTGTAAATCCACAAGTTCATGAAATGACACAACAGCAACAAAAACAAATTGTTCATCAACATCAAACTTCAAATCAACAACAAGTACAGCAACAACAGCATCAAGTTCAATCACAAACCATTCCGCATCAACCCTACACAGCTAGAGTTGAACAGGCAAATGCTAAAAGTAATGCACCTCAAGGCACTTCTG
>WJFB01003617.1:0-12606 GCA_009870185.1 Pygmarrhopalites habei | reverse complement strand
CGACTTCAAATAAAGTATTCTTTGGGATCACATATTGTACCAGTGGCTAAAAGTGGGATCACCTAATTTTCTTGGGATCACATTTTACACCATTGGCTAAAAGCCTGGATCACCGGGATCACATAATACACTTGTACCTCCTTTTGTACAGATATCAAATTAGCGAATTGTCCCTGTGTACAGAAAAAACAATTTATTTTTCATGACAATGAGACATTAAAAATGTACGTTCATAAATATGGAAGGGTACATGTGTCATGGTACAAGGGGGATAAGGCACGTGTGTACTAAATCATACATACGTACATGTATGTCCAAGGATCGAAGGTTTTAGACTTTGACGAAAAAAAAGAAGACGTCATGTGCAATTTGATCAGAACAACATACGAAAACACACACACACTA
Organism: Pygmarrhopalites habei; assembly: GCA_009870185.1. Lineage (NCBI taxonomy): Eukaryota > Metazoa > Arthropoda > Collembola > Symphypleona > Arrhopalitidae > Pygmarrhopalites > Pygmarrhopalites habei. The sequence continues at coordinate 12,201 of WJFB01003617.1, read as the reverse complement.
CACCCTACATACGTCGTATACAGACAAGGAGAGGGCTGGGTAGTGTGTGTGTGTGTACTCTCCTCATGTGTGACGACAGTGTTATTGGAAAATTTGTATGTAATTTGTATGGAGTGAATGGAATGGACTTGAAGAGTCAGAGAATGGGTTTGAAGATTATAATAATAATATTGCATGCTTCATCCCCATTGTCTATATCTTATTATTGCATGTCTGTTAGCTCTACATACACATGTACATACACTGTACATAGTACACACACGTACACACATTGAACTATGTCTTATCATCATATGTAGTTGGTTTTTACCTGTCCGCGTACACAGAATACTACTCTAAAAGATAGGAATACACATTTTCTGTATGGAGCTTATCAGCATGTCCTTATAGCTTCACTTTTTACCCTTTCAAGCCAACACACACGTCACTCTTAACGTGAGTTTGTATACTACACACACACACATGTGAGCTCATATACAATAAAAATATATGAGTAAAGGCGTTCCCCCTCTTCTCTCTGTTTTCATCTAGAATACATACCACACACATCCACACACTCTCTACACACACACACACTATGGAGGCTTCAGAATCCTCACTATTACTAACAACTACTTAGTACGACTAACTGGCTAACTGCATACAACATTAATATACTCCCTCCCCCCAAAACTGAGTCTCTGAATTTGTTAAATGACTTCACAAAAGGAACCTCTACAAAGTTGTCGTTGGAGAGCCGGCCCGGACCCACACACACAAACTCTCTATCACATATAACAAGCACATCGATAAACATTTTAATATTCCATATCATTTCTCTCTCTCCTCATCACGTCCCCACAAACACACACAAGCGTACACATATATAGATGAAGTAGTGTCGATAGTCGATCGGATATCAGTTCTCAGTCTGCATTTTGTGTCTCACTTCGACTCATCAATTTCAGATACGAAACGATCATCATAATTCTCTACCCAACTTCCGCTACTGTGTGTGTGTACGACACACACACACGTCGTTTTTTTGAGTGAGTGAAGTTTGTGCTTTTTAAAATAATTGAATTTAAACTGTCGGTCTTTTAGTTATTTGTGAATGACTGACCGGAGACTCATCTTTCATTCATGAACATCAGCGAAAGGGTTTCTTGTTACAAAAGTCAAAAGGTGTACTCGAGGATACAGTGTGTACTGTGTGTGTGTTTACAAAAATTTCAAGGAGAAATTCTGCACATAGGGTGACCACACACACGCGCGTCTACGTCTACACCCAACATAAAATAAGAAGAAGAGCTGAGAATAGAAGTGTTTCAAATTTCAAAGTGATTTTTATATATCATCTCATTGCAAGTTTTTGAGACTGCAATCTTCCTTGAATTGATCGTTGATGATCAATTCAACTCTCAAATATTAAACACTCCGTCACACACACTATACAAACGCATACATACATAGGGGGAAGAATCAAGGTTGACTCTCTCATTGGAAAGGTTAGTGGGGATGGTGGAAAGGATACAAAAGTCATTTAAAATTGTGAGTTGGATGGTGGAATAGAATAATATTATGGTGTGTTGGTGATGTAGGTTGGATTTTGATACGATAAATATAGAAGGGTGGAGTGGAAGTAGAATTCAAATCATAAGACATGGTCAGTGTTTACCATTGACAAGGATTTTGATAAAATACTATACGTATAGCTACACACACGTAAACACACACCGTATAAAATCGACCCGAAGAAACTACGCTACGCTACCCACTTTTCTGTGCCTGTCCCTCTGTATTTCCATGGTTTGGGTGCTCCACACACAATAGGATATTTGTGGAAAGTCATTTTTCAAGACCAAGTGCAGTATTGACCAGTCTCCCCTCAGCACAACAGAAAACACACACAACACAACAAGAGAAGTGTGTTGTGGCAGTTCCCTGGCTTTTCCCCTCCTCAAAGTGCTGACTGTGACTGGACACAAGAAGGATATTATTATTAAATCGTTAACTACTCCGTTTGTCCGTGTCCTCCACAATTGTTGTGTGTTCTCTGTTTTACCTCAGGAATCGATCGGACGACCTGACATTCAACTTGGAATTCATATTGTCCAGTCCCCGAATTTCATTCTACGAAAGTGTGTGAGTGCGAGTGATTGTGTGTGTGTTGTGTGTGTGGATGTAGAAGGACAAAAAGTGTGTTAGGGGAAAAAGAGAAATATATATTATTTTTGAGTGCGTCGGCTGTGGAAATCCGAGTTAAATTCGTGGACATCTTTGGAACACAGTTAACTAATTTTTTGTGTGCAGTAAAAAATAAATATGGGGATTCAAGGGTGTCTCAATTCGAGGACGGGGACGCTTATAGCAGGATTCATTGATGTGGTAAGTTTTTGTGTGTATTTTTTGATTTACTATTATGAATTATTTTTTATTCATTCACAAGTAGAGTATTTTTAACGTCTGCGGTGTGTGTGTGTCAAAATAATGGTTTAGGTATGGATTATGAAAGTAGGAGCGTATTGTAAATGTATGCAAAAAATATTAAATGCTAGTCATGAGGTGACTACATAACTTGTGAGGAGGATACTCGGGGTTATGTAAATAAAGTTGTAGGAGTTATGATGTATGTAGACTCGACCTTCAACGTCATAGTGAATGAAACTCTTGACTAATTGTGCCAATCCCAATTTTCTACTGGGGATCACCTGATCCACTACAACTTGCTGTAGATTGACTGGAAAAAGTGATATTTGACCAAAAATTTGTCTTTAGTTTTGACTCAAAGCTTTTGACTCATACACGCGTGTACAATTTACGAGTAACTCACCGGGAAATGAGAGTAAAGATTGAATGTTTTGTTTGAAACAAATACTACATTAAAATTATGATTATTCATTGTATAAAATTGTAGTTAACTCTTAGCCTTGCATATGCATTATACATACGTGGTTTTAAAACCGCATTGTCAGGATTTGTTTAGTGTTTATGAACAGCCGGAAATATCGATTTTGAGTAATGAATTCCTTCGACAGGATTGTGCATAATGTGATAACTTGTGTATCCATTATTAATACATTGCACTTAACCTATGCTCTAAAAATATGATACGCATTTCAATCGGTCGTGTATTTGCTGTAGTGTACAAAATTACAGATGCTTTTTGCAAATGTCCAGCGTCCTCGTCTCCAGACTCATTTTTGTCTGTGGATATTTTTATTCCAAATTGTGATGAAGAGTCAACTAAAATCATGTACACCACAGACAGTTTACAGTAGTCAAATTACAATAATGCCGTCACTTTTCAATTTTTGGAAGGATGAGTCATGGAGATGCATGCCTCACAATCAGTTTTTATTCTATTCTATGTTATCTCGTTTGACACTCTCTTCATCTCTAATTATTTTCATTGGTTGACTGCAAACTCTTCTAAATATTATCCAGTAAAAATGCATTAACTACATTAAAATATGATTTGTATTAAAGCCAAATAAATTTCACTGTAATTGTTTTAATTCTCCAGGTGATTGGATTAACTGGCCTATCTCTGGTCATGTTGGACCGAACAGATCGTCACATGTTACTCGATCCAGTGATGACACAAGAACAACTGGAGGGTCTCAGATATGACACCATCAAAGACACATTCCAATTTCTCATTGGTAAAAATATTAACTATTTGTAACAAAATTTTTCTGCATTGTTTCTTCAAGTTATTTTCTACAAGGAGGAAGTCCTGGACAAAAAAGACTTTTTGAATTGTGTATTTTCATTTATCCTGTCATGCCGTCAACCTGAGAATACAAAGAAATAATTGGATGAGAATTCCAAGACTCCTTCGTACGTGTTAGCTAGTCAAAAGTCATTATTTTTTTCCTCTCTCTTGTGTTTCCAGAATATTGGCTCCCATCACTTTACATATTTTTCCTGGGGATAGTACTCTGTACTGCCTCTGCCACGGTAAGATCCTCTCGAGTAACTTGTACACATGATATAATATATAATGGAGCTCATAAACTACACTGAATTCATTATTAAAATATAATGAGTGGAAACTTCCTTGGAAAAAAAGAGTGTTTAGCATGCCAGAACAACCATATCAAAACACACGCACTCACTCAGAATTACATATTTAAATACGTGTGTGTTTGTGTACATACACACACTTAGATTAAGCACAGTCTCATGTTTCACAATCAAAAACTCACAGTCAGTTTATATTTCTTTGTGTGTAGTTTTTGTTGAGTTCTCAACTTCCAAGTCTTTTTTACACGTCGTTTTTAAAAGTTGAATTTAATCTACACAGTACAACAATGTTACAGTACACACTACACACGTGTATAACTTTTGTATGCTAAAATTGAATGATAAGACTTAAGGATGAGAAGGAGAATTGTACTTTACTCCCTTATGGTTTCCTGTATAAATTTTAGTGCACATCATTTTCATTATTATTTTTCCCTTTGATGATATTTTCAGAAACACTCGTGTCTGGTGATCTCGTCGTTTGTATTCAGGTGAGAATATGCACACACCCGCACACTAATTTATTTTTTTTTAAAAGAAGGATCAAAATATTCATGTTTTCCACAGATTTTTATAATTTTTCCTCATAAGATGTACTGGAATGTTAATGTATTATTTGATAATGTGGAATTGCAGTACAATTTTAATTGCGGGGTCCGTTGCTGGACTACTCTGCCTATTCCTGTCTGGCGCAAATTGGGTGGGAATAATGCCTTATCTGATCGTCACAATCCTGCAGTGTTTTTTCTACGCCATCGTAGTCGACTTTAGTAGGTACGCTTGGGAATTACGACACTCTGAAGACAAAGAAATGCTGGTCATTTCCAAAGCATAAAATATACTATATTAAATTTATTACCAATTAAGAAAAGAATCTTATACAACAAGTTTGTTAATATGTAAAACTAAACGCCCATCATCCCAGTCTTCAGTTTTTTGTTTATCTCCCTTTGGAGTTACTTCAAATTCTGAACTTCAGAACAAAAATATATACCGAGTCAAGGTGAAATGAGAAAGCCCACACCATCCCCAAAAAAGAATTATTAAAATAGTACCACTACATTCTACCTGAAGATATGTAATTTAAAGTACGTTGTCTTAGAATAGATATCAACGAACGGAATCGTCAAAACGAGATATGTAAATGTCACTTTTACAATGTTTTCCATACAAATGTATACCTGGATATACTTAAAAAAGGGAAAAAACTATTTTTCCTTCAATTTTGAAAATTGTTTACACAAACAATAGAATATAGTAATAATGACGCCAATTTTAATATCGAATTTTCACACACTCACACGCTATTAAGAGTATTGAGATTTCTGGGTAGATTGTAATTCTCCCGGATTAAAATGAAAAAAAGGATTCAAAACAAAACAAATTACGGTAGACGGTGATCATATATCGATCATGATCCAGATTTTCAAAAATGTGTGTACTTAATTTTGAAAGTGTGTGTAGGATTGACAAAAATTTGTACTAAGTAGTTATACACATAAACTGTACTTGTATATTTATACATAATCAACCCAAATAAAAGCAGTGCTCAAGAGAAGAGGATGAGAAGACGGAAGAATACACCTCTGTGAATTTGTTGTGGTGTGTGAATCGGAAATTACATTGTGACTTTCTCATTTTCAATTAATCTTCTTCTACTTTTACAAATAACATTGTTTACTGCAAGTCATTGTCCTCCTTTAACAATTGGCACAAATTGTGTGAGGTAGCTAAGGGAAGGATTTTTTGCCAGTGGTTGATACAGAAAAAAAATGTACTGTTACACACAAAAAAAATGTTATTTCCCATTTGTGGAAGGGATCTGTGTTACTGATATTTGATATTGATTCAGTTTATTTATTGAGAAAATTTGATCCCCTCTTTGCAATGGGGAAAATACAAAAATGTGAACTCCTACTTAACTTTACTTTTGGTGTGTATGTTATTTTTTCGAGGAAAAAAGAACCCAAGGAGCCAACCTACTTTAATCTGTAGTTTAAATGATTTTGTGAGTTTGAGTTAGAAGCAATTTGAAATATGCAGAGATGTTTGATACAATTCAATTCAATTTTTGATATGTTATTCATTTTGTAATTTTTTTTACTTAAACACAGATCAAGTCGATATTGTGACACACTTGAACTTTAAATTTTCAAGCCATGTCTATAGTGACTGTGGTTTGAAAGTGGGGTCTGATTTAATGTAGAATGTCTTCAAGCTTTCTATTTTCTCCATATTTTTTTCCCTTTTTGCTCCTTCTGTTTTTCCTTTTTACTAGAGTGTATTTTCAAAGGGATTTTTGTCTGATTAATTTCCAGATAACCTTCCCTCCCTAAATTAACTTTCAAGTGGTAGTTAATGTAGTACCGAGTTTAGTATTGTCCGAAATAAGAACAAGAAGAAAGAAAAAACGATTAGTTCTGTAACGGCTCGGGATATATTTAATGATTTTGTTACAAGTTGTCTCGTTTAATTGTACTTAATTGATGTGAACAAGTGGAGAGATCGTTTGTTGCTGTTTTGAACGCAATTAATAAAATACGAAAGAGAAAGGAGAAAATTTTAAATCCTCTTTATAAATTCATATTATGTAAAAACAAAAGCATTACAATGTAATGGTGCATACAAATTAATTTGTTGCTGATCCATTTTCCCCCAATTTAGCTCAATTTTCACTTTGAAAAAAAACCATCTGCAGTCTGCATGTTCATTTAAACTACATGTAATTATCATTCAAATTGGAGGTCGCTCAATCCCTTCATAAATTGATATTGAAAATTCCATTTGAATAATTTTCTATGAGACTGACACACACTTATTTTCTTTCAAAAAAATCTGTATCACTCGATCAATCTCTACAATTATCTACTTGGCATCTTCATTATTCCAATCTTCAATTTATGAGACACACACACACGCATTAGGTCCCTCCTCCTCTTTTCTCTTCTCTCTCTTTTTCCACAGTCATCCTACATACCTTGACACATTTTGTAAAAAACGCAAAAGAAGGAGAAACATGTTTCGCCCATATTAAATATTCTTTAGTCATTCAAACGAACAATTAGCATCCTCAGAGAGAAAGACGTACGTAGAGAGAGAGAGAGAGACGTCACTACACAAAAAGGTACTAGCTCAACAGTCAGTCAAGTTGTTCTCAAGTATGAGTTAATTAGCATACAAATGATCTCAATTAAATTCAACATGCCAACCTTAACCTTAAGGATACAGCTGGATAAATTACTCACAGCTACAAATCCACTCACTAACACTTTTACATGTTTTTAGACTGATCGCCAATTCTTCTATCTCAGAAATATTTTCAAATTTTCTTCCCAATCCATTGCAACCATGAATTTTTGTCTACATTTAGTGAACCGCTTAAATCATTTTTTGGGGGAGGATACGCAGTTCTATTTTGATGACAACCCCTTCTGATGACAGACACAAAGTGTCTGGCCTGTTATAAGGCTCAACTGTCAGTCAGAACTCAGAGTACACATCACTGAGTCTTGTCGGCATTCCAAGAAACCTCGACACCACACACACACACACACACAGTATACACGTACCATCAGACTTGTTTGCCTATGTAGGGGACTATAGAGAAAAAATGAATAATCCAGAGTTCATTGTCGAATTTTTTCTCCCTCAAACTTATACTTGTACATGCATACAAGTGTCTATCTCATTCTCACTGTGTGTTCGTGTGTGTGTGTGTGTGGCTATAGGAAGAGAGTCACATCTGTGTGTTGGGGTGAAACTTGAACTGTAACTTGGGATGAATATGTACATACTATAACATTTGATGTTGTTAAAATCCAAATACAAACTTTGTGCCCCCCTCTCCTTCTCTCTCTCTCTCTCATCCATATGTATTGTAATTTTGGATGATATTACCCTCGTACGTTGAGATCCTATATTCCATCAGAGTCTCGTCGAACAGAGTAGAAAAATAGAGAAGAAGAGAGGAGGGATAAAGAAGAGCGGACGGCGGAACTTTACTCTCAAGAAAATGGCTGAATATTTTCTCAACTCCTCATCATGATACTAGAAAATACAACAGAATAAATAGTACACAATCAACAGAAGAACAATGTGAAGTTTAAGGGGAAAAAAGACAAGTGAGGTTTAAGAATTGACACACTTCATCGGGGAGAGTTGAAGTGTGTTTGTGTGTGTGTATCTTTCTTCAAGGTAGGATACACAAATATATTTATTAGTGTGTACACATAAATCCGGAAAAATTCCGCCATCGGAAATGTACGGGAATAATGGTCCAGGCCCTTGTCCATGTTTAAGACCACAATTCGGGGCCATTGCTGTGGGTCTTCTCAAATTGGTAAAGAAAGAAATTATTGTGTAACTAATCATCTTAGTTTTTACTTTGAAAATAAATTCAATTGTAAAACTTAATTCTTTAAATTGGTCATTCTTTTTTTGCAGTTGACAGGACCACTCAGTATTCTGGGCCTTTATTGGACTGTTTTTATATTTTTGACTCCAGAATATCCGGAGAATAATGATGCAAATGTGTATGCAACAGCTAATGGACAAGACTTTCATGAAACTTTGCACTACTCAATTGATGGTGAATTTATTTTTAATTGTGTACACACATTTTTGAAATCAAAAATTCAGATTTACTTGAATTTGTCTCTAACTTTTTGGTTTTTCTATTTTTGTATTTACAGTACTCCAAAATATATTTTATGCATTTTTTCTCCCGGCTATTTTCCCACTTCTCTCCTCCATTTGTATATTTATTGCGGTGATAAAGGTATTTTAAAAATTGCAAGCTAATTATTGTATAAACTAGACAAATGTCTAAATTTTAATTGACAATGTATTTTTGGAATGACAGAAAGATCGCAAGTTCCTTCACTGGTCTCTCATCTTCAACCTAATTTTTGTGGCTTCCTGTGTCCTCGTCATCATCCTGATTTGTTGTCAGGGAATAAAATTCCTTGCAATTTTGCCATTACTCGCAATCACAATGTTACATGTGTACTTCCTCATCGTCGTCTCTCTGTTCAAAGAGTGGGTGTCCAAAACTAATTTCTTTTCCGAGACTGTCCTTGTCCCCCCAGGAAATCAAGATAAGAAAAGAAGACCGGAGAAAAAATCCGGTCCACCACCGATCCCTCCTCCTCGAGGTCCTCGGTCAATTCTAGCTCATTCACAGATGAATAAGGAACCCATTGACATGACTGGGATCATTGATGAGTTTCAGAAGATGCGGGTTGTTACTGTTACCAGTGTGTGATTGCCTGATTTTTATTTTTAAAAAATATAATCTCATTTTATTAATTACTAAATAGTATAGCCCTTACTGCCCAATTCTGTTATAATAATAATTATTATGACAGGTCATTTATTATTATTGTTTGTGATCTTTTCTCTTTACATTTTGTTGTACCTTTTTTTCGTTTGTTGTCGTTATGTTCAATTTGTTTTCCACATTTTGACACTTTAGTATACCAATCTAATTTTAAACAGATCAAAGAAGAATTTGAGGGGACCATAATATTATCATAATGTAAATTTTTATACTATAAAAATAATTCTTGAGTATGTCGCCGCCGTGTGTTTTGAGCTTCTATTTAATCTTGACAATATAGTCAATACTCAGGTCACTTGTTGAGATATTTAGCTAACTGATATTTTTTACTTATCATGGAATCATTGTTGTTTATGATCCATGATGACACGTACTGAAATTATTTGTGTGTGTGTGTAGTTGTGGACAAAAAATTACAACAGATTTTTGAGGGGGAAAATGTAGAATAGCCAATTTTAATTGAGATTTGTAATTAAGAGTGGAAAAGTGTATTTTTTGAGTGTCTCATGCTTCTTTGTTGTCGTGTGTGGGTGAGGAATGAATGTTATCACATGTGTGCCAAAATAATTAGCAAGCTACAAAATAATGCTGAACAGGATGCTTCAAAAAAAAGTAAATAAATGGAGAATCGGATTTTTATAATTTTATAATGAAAAACCTGGTGTAGAGAGAAGAGGAGACCGGCTATACTTGTACTGAGTCAATAGTTTTACGTGGCTTTAAAATTATAATATTTATTTTATTTTAAATTGTAAGGCTAGTTCTTATGTCCAGAATTTATACCTAATTTAATTTGTGTATACAATATGCAATACAATAAAGCTTTGACCGTGAATTTGAAATGAATGGTCCAGCATTGCTGGAGAAATCAAAAAAATGTTTGGTGTCCATCGATTTATTCTGCAGAAAATTTTTATTGGTTCGTTTTAATTGGTAACTGTTCAAGAAAATTTTAGGCTCGCTGGAAAAACTGTAAACATTTGTATACTATATACCATAAGGTAATTAATCCGTACATTATTCGTTGAAAAAATGAGGGGAAAGTAAACAAGGTGAGTGAAAACAGCTGTTTTTTAAATCCTACCTGTTCTTTCATTTATGAATGATTTATGCAAATTAGGACTCAATCTAAAATAACCACAGTCACGTCACTTCCCCACACATACGCATAAAACTCTGGGTTCAATAAATCTAAAAGAGAATAATGACTTAACTATTTTCCTAGCCGATTTGGTTTACACATATAGTATAGTATAATGCAAACTCACACCTTGCCACTTAATGTCAGTCAAGCTACAACAACGTAATTATGAGCACGTCATTCTTTTCCAGGTGTGTCATTATGTTATACTAAGTAGTGGATTTCCCCAAAACGTAATTAGAGATTAATTTTAAATTTTGCTGATTAATTTCACTGATCATGGAGGTGGAGAACAGACACAGAATTTTTCATCGTTCCAAGTGCACACGTAAGCCTTGTCAATCTTCCTCCGACACAAATGATTGTGACATTTAGACTGTTCAAAAAAAGACGGTGGTTGACAGGAACAGTCCTGGGCTGGATGTTGAGGACAATGACAGTATCCAATCATGTCACACTCTTGTCTGGCTGTCCCACACAGTAAACTACAGATGTAGGGTGAGAATTGACAATTTGTGATCACATAACGGGACATCATGGGGAAATCAAAACCCTGTGTGTATCCGTATGAGTAAACAAGTATTATAATTCGTTCCCCATTTAGTAGTTCAAACAAAAAATGTGTTACAGTACAGTACCAAATGATTGAAATTAAAATCTTCGTCCTCCTCTTCAAATCCTATTTGAGTACAAGAACAGGTGAACACATGGACAAGAATCATCATTCCAATTCCCCTTAATTTGCCTTTCATCCTCAATGTAGTAAAATGAATTCTATTTATGATCACAATATAAAAAGAGAATGGAAAACTTTGTCGTCACATTTGAATGACCACGTACACACTTTATCCACACATGCAGCCTCTCACACACTCTTCTTTTAATTTTCACACAAACTAACTTTAACGATTTTGACAAATTGGCGTGTGTAAAGAAGGACTTCTCAAAATTTCTAAAAATTACTATCTCGCACATTACATGTCATGCAGTCATCCACACTATGTAGTCGTCATATTAAATATTTACATGTAAAAACACAACAACTTATGTTATAGAAAAGGACTCACAATGCAATAACCTCTCCACTAACAATTTTAACTACCCATTATTTTTCTGTGAATATATCCCAACAATTTCCGGCAACAGTCTCTCTCTCTCGCCCTCGTGTCTCCAGTGCAAATGATAAAGTAATATAATATGATACTTATTGAACTGCAGTAGTCGCAACAATTTACTGAATACTAAAATTGACAATCAAAAATATTTATGACGGACATGCACGGTTTCCACACACCTATTTCATTTAAGTGTGAGGGAATAGTCATTTATTTATCAAAACGATTTGTTCACAAATAATTTTTCTTGCAAGAAAGATAGAATATGAAAAGACGATGAAAGGTTTAATGAGAATTTTGTAAATTTACATCATTACGAGTGTGAATAAATTTTTTTCTCTTAAAAAAACTGTACAGGGTGGCAATAAACGTCTTGCTACCCCCCTACAGCCCTCCACAGACATGATTAAAAAAATCCCAAACTACAGTTTTGTAGAGTTTTCGATTCTGGATCTAGCCCACATCATATCAGGTCAAAGGATCAAAGCGTCTGACCTTCAGCGCGCAATTTTGAAAAAATGCAAGTTTTTCGAAAAAGGAATTTAAAAAATCATTTTATTTTGAACGGCTAGATTTTTTTCTGAAAAATTCAAAACAAT
>WJFB01003616.1:0-12619 GCA_009870185.1 Pygmarrhopalites habei | reverse complement strand
CAACAAACTGAAAGGGGGAAAAGGATATAGAAAACGATGAAATGGGATGATGCTAAGAGTTTGATTTGTCATTTTATTGACATTTACTTGGAGTCTCACCAGCGAAGGATTAAAGCTGCAACTCTCTTGACTGAGAGTTGGTAAAGTTCGCATGATTTCAGAAGGTGTTAGTACACGAATCTGCTGGTCCCCTACTGGACATCTGCTGCTAGATACTTCAACTTTAGAAGCAGCAGAAGACGACGAAAAAGCAACTGCGTCATTGTCGGGTATAGCAGTAGATCGAGTGAAAGCGGAAGATATGGCTGGTGAAGAAGATGCAGAGTTTGAAGGTGGAGTGGAATGAATAGGGATTGATAGGTTGCTAGTTGTGGTGTTAGTATTGTTATTTAGCATACAGCTACTTTGAACTGTATGCATAGTAGTTTGAGCAACAGGTAAAGTTGTGGCCAAATTATTGCAAGACAGAAATCCTGGTGAATTGTTAGGTAGATGCTGACAGCTTCCACTAGTACTCGACTCAGAATTGACAATTGGGACATCAGTAGATGAAACAGTCACGGAAGCCGTGCAAACAGAGGAAGGACTCGTTTTCATGTGCACTTCTGTTTCGGGAGACTGACCAATCTGATTAGGTACACCACCCTTATTGTCTTTCGGGATCTGATAAATCATCATTTGGTAATGGGCAAAACCATACAAGATTAGTTCATCACCAGAATAAGAAATCAGCCAAAAGCAATCAGCATGGGTCCCACAACTCACAGTGTTTAGACTTGTTGTTATATATACATTTGTCAACATGCTTTATAATAATAATAATCTTGTTTGGTGTTTACAGTTAGTAATACTAACTTAGTATTAACAAAAAATTAAAATACTGCCTATTATAAATAACGAAAAGTGTTTATATGTTACGCGCTGTTGCAAAACTATTTAGCAATAAATACAGTATTAAACATGATGTGAACAGTAAAAAGTGAATAACTGCTGTTAATGGTGGTGAGTGTGAAAAAAATATTCTAATATGGCTGATAGTAACTTGATGAGGCCAAAAACATTAAATAAATATTTTTAAAGTGAATGAACTGGTACTCAGAAGTCTGGAAGCACCAGCATGTAAAACAAAAAAATTGTACCTGTTGTGATTTCTGCATTCTGCTAGCAGCACGATTTTCTCGAGCTTTTTGCAAATATGGAGCACGTTTTTCTGATGATAAGCCTCGCCATATTTTGGCAATTTGCTTGGAACCTAAAAGTACATGATTATATTATACATTCCTTCAAGTTATGAATATTTGAGTATCTTTAAATTATATTCCATAGCAAAAGGTTCTCACAAGCTTCTGAAATGTGTTCACATATTTGTAAAAAGAAATATTTTGAGGACGTAATTTTGCATGCAAAAGCTCTTTCTCTTACGATCATATTTTCAGATAAATGAATAAATTTTCTGATAATTAAAGTATATACTAAAGTAATGCCACTTACGTTCAGCCCAATCTAAAAGACACAAATAAAAATGGTCAGTTAGCTTTCTTCCCACCGAGACTAGAATGTGTAATTGATTCTTTTAATAACAAAAAAGAGAGGATTCTTACTTGGGAAATCTCTCTTCAATTCCATGTGATTGGTATTAGCATACAAAACAGCAGAAATCGTTGCATTCAACCCAAGAGCTTCATCAGCTTCCCATTTGAGAATACTCCGTTGACTATAATTGCTTGGTGTTTCCTGTTCCGAGTCAACTTGTGTAGGCCATGGACTTGGTGGTTCTGAAAAGGCTGGACTGAATTGAGGGCTACTATAATTTTTCATTAATACACACAGGGAAGAGTTAGTAAAACTAAAGAGTTTGTTAAATTATAAAGGTGTAGCAAAAGTGATATAATATATACTTGCTGTACTCGGAATGATACGGCGATGGGGAAGGAAAACTAATTGGTGAAGCAAGTCCTTGTTGTACATTTTGTTGCAATTGACTGCGATTAGATAATCCTGGACTTCCTTGCACACCTATAGAAGAAAGAAACAATTTGGATATTATTGATTTCATTTCAGCATTGTGACAACTAAATTTATAATCGTTTCTTAATTAAAGAAATGTGAACCTTTTTTAATATTTTTACCTGGAGTAGATGTGACAACAGATGCATTTAAACTTTGTTGCTGCTGGAGCATTGGTGGACCAGAACTCGGTGTTGTTGGCATAGCTGGCGAAATATTTGTACTTGTCGGGTGCTGAGTAGGAGGAGGAGGAGGTGGTGGTACACTAGATATTGGAAATAGATTGTCTTGCGATTCTTGAGATTCATCCGTGAGAACACCTTTAAAAATATCTTCCACATCTTTACTATCCATACTAGGGAGACCAGTTTCAATTGACTCTAAATTAAATTGCGAACTTAAAAAGTCAGTTAATTCATCCTTGTGTCCTCCTTCTCCCACACTTGGATCCAAACTCAACTCTCCATCGTCACCAAGGGCGGAATCTACAGCTAAATATAACAAATGTGATAATCAATTACAATAAGGAATATGCAACAATTAAAAATTATTTTGTCTCCGAGTGTATGTAAATCTTAGTAAGTACCTGACAAATCTTCAAGTCCATCACCAACTTTCATGTCCCCTTCATTCATGATTGTATTTACTAAATCATTGTCAAGTAAGTCTGAGGTCAAGGGGAGTATATCTTGAAGGGCATCGTCAGCGTCATCTTCTTCAATCTTGATTTGGTGTTTCAACTGTATTTTTTGTTGCTCGGTCTGTGGTACCCGTGCGTCAGAGGAGGCTTGATCACCAGCAGGATTCATTTTGACTTTTTCATTAAGCTCTTTCTTTAATTTTGTAGCTTCGATTGCTTTTAGCTCATCCTGTAAAACATGATGAATATACAAAGTCATTAGTACTCTCAATGAATTCCTGTAAACCTAATACAACAGTGACGGACTGAAGTTATTTAAATCAAACAAAAGATAAGGCATCCAGACATTAGTCTAGCGTCAATAAATTCATTTTTGCGAATATGATACTTTCAAAATGGTAGTAAAAATATATAAATCTTACTGGAGAGAGCTTTATTAATTTATCCGAAGTTATGATAGGACTGATTTCGGTATCGTTCTCATCACCACTCACAAAGTCCGAGTCTTTGCAGGATACAGGCTCCAGGCAAGTTTTCCCAAAAAATGCCTCCTGTAAGTAGTTGGGAAAACTCTCCACAATTTTGTTCTTGATTTTCTTCCTTGCTTGCTTTCTCTTGGGTTTCAGGTCTCCGTCTAGTGAGGCTTGATTTTCAATGCCTGCCTCAGCTTCTTCATCTCTAAAACGTGGTCCTCGCAATCTTACTATGAATCCACCAATCCCTAATTTTTGTAAATTTCTTTGCTTTTTCTTGACAAATTCTTTATCTTTGAAAAAAGACAGGAAATGATTATTTAACCTTTTGATTTCTCAAATTTTCATCAATTACAAATCATCCAGCATCAAGTGGGGAAATTTTACCTTTCTCACTGGCACCGTCCACTGCTTTCTCAGTCTCTGACCCATCAGCCGGTCGTGAATCTAATTTTTTTTTTAAAATGAAATTAATGAAATTTCATAGTTTTTTAAAAACATTTCAACAATGTATAATATATATTAATATTTTTTAGAAAATGGCAAAATGAAATAAAATCTCACCCCGACTGTTTGAGCCTGAAACTACAGATTCTATAGCTGCTAAAATACCAGCTTCCATGTCTGCAATATTGGACATCTTCTTTCGCTTCTTTCTAGGCTGTTCCATTGTTAAGGACTTGATATGGCTCATACCCGTTTCGGAAAGACTTATACCATCAACGGTAAAATGTTGTGGTGGACGTGATTTAAAATCTATATAAAAAAGAAATAAATTCCATACATAACTTAAACAAGTTTCATAATAAATGTCAAAAAACATATATTTCAACAAATTTGTGCCACTGATGATTGTACCTGGACTTCGAGGGGGACTTATGGCTTTGACAGCTGGTGGAGGTGGTTGAAGATGCGGTGGAAGAAGATCACTTGGGCGACAAAGAATACAATTGTAACTTTCATCAGCACACTTTTCTGCTTCATTCTCATTAGTTATCATATCACAAGAAGCATGAAGCCACCTAAAAAAACATTTTAAATTTTAGTGTTACATTTCCAAATAGAAATCTGAATGTGATCAATCTATTTACTGAATTCTTACCGGTCACAACGTGTACATTGAATGATAAGCTCGCCTTCTGAGTACTCTCGCTTACATACTGGACAATTATTTAGAGATAGGCATGGTCCACAAAGAGTATAATTATTATGCCACACACCGCCTTTTCCTGGGTCATTTGATCCACAGAGTTGACATACAACACACCTAAAATGAAGCAAAAATTTAAAGCCTTGATTCAGAATTGAAAGTTTCCCAAAGTATAATAAATAAATGTCCTTAAATCCTGTTGACATGAAAAATTGAATAAGAACTAACTAACTGAAGGGATTTCAAAGATGACAAAAAATGTAATCATACCATTTACACTTCCAATTGCCTTGTGGGACATAATCGAGGGGTGGGTCCATACAATAAATATGGAATGAAATGTCACAATCATCACAAAGAATTAGACGAGCCTCATCATGACGTTGACCACAGCCTTCACAAACTGTGCAATCCAAACATCTCCATCCTTTTTGTAATACTACTTTGGTAACCTGGATGACAAATCATTTTGAATATATTGAAATATATTCTTTAAGTAATTCACATTTTATGGTTGGATTCTTTGTAAAACAAATACTTACTTTAATATTCACGCAAAATGGGTGATAACATTGACCACACTGGGCACATGATATCAACCGACCTTCTACGTCATTGCCGAAGGCCCCACACATCACACATACATCTTGATGTAAAACAAATTCATCCCTGGAGGAACACAATACCAGGCGATTTTCTACACCTGGCTCATCTTCGGATTTATGGGACGATTCAATAGAAGGACGCTAAATACAAACGAGATATGAACAATATTAGAAATGATCTTAAGAAGCATTGATATGACAGAAAACTTAAAGATATATCAAAATTGAATTATTCAAGACAAACGACAAAGATTACATAATAAAAATAAAAAAGAAATCCAAATGTAGGCTAAATGGAATAAATTACCTGAAGTCCAACCCCTGGAGCTCCAAATACACCCCTCATCTTTGGTTTCGGTCCACGTTTTCGCTGTTGTAATTCAGTAAAGCGTTGCCGTCTATTATTGGCTGATGGTAAACCTGCTTGCTTAGATTCTGTACTTTTCGGTCGTCTCAATCCACGTCCTAGACAGATTTGACAATTTTTTGATTTTGTAGGTTACAATAAAAGGCTTACAAAAAATACTCAGAGCTCTCATATCTTAAATATAAGGACATCACTAAAATTTTTACTTTCAACGGGATGTGGGCCAGCACCAAACTTTTTACGTGGAAATGGTCCAGTGAGAGGTTTCCCCCTACCAGATGATATTGCTGGTGGTCGAATTTCTTCAGCTGAAATTCCTTGCGTCTAATTCACAAAATTATTATTACATTATCATGTTTGAAAAATATATAAAAATATCAGTTAATATGGAAATTAGTAATGTCTTAGAACTCACCTTTTCCAGCCAATTGAGATCAATACTATTTTCAGCGCCTGATAATGAATTATCTTCGGGAGAAAGAAAAGAATCCTGTGACAAGGTAAAGCTATTAATCATCGAGTTTGATTCTGATGATCCATCGTCTTTGTCCGATGACCGCTTCAGTGACAAAATAACTCGTGGATTTCCACTAGAACTATTGTTTCCCATAGGGCCATTTACACAGACTGAGCAAGAGTACTCGTAATCTGGATTTTGTTCTTTCTTCAACTGATACCCAGATAAATCAGCTGCTGGATCACATGTATCATGAACATACCTACAACAACAGAAAGAATAAGTCAATTTATAATAGTGCGTTTTAGTTTTTAAAATATCACGTTTTTAAAAAATTGTAATTAGAACAATTGTTGTATTACTTTTTACACTGGTGACATTGAACCATATGTTTCTGAGCAACGTGGCGATAAGCTTTGCCACACACAGGACATGCAAGGCCTTTATTTCTCTGCTGATAACAAGAGTCACAGACAGAAAAATTAGCATGCCACCGAGAGGATGGTCCCGATCCTGGAGTACGGGCTCCACAGTCAGTACAATATCGGCACATCTACACATACAGATTTAAAATTGTGAAGAATTTTTTTTATAACAATGAGATGCGAGAATAAAGTTGACAAACTCTTGCTGTGAGAAAAAAAATTACCTTGCATTTCCAACTGTATTTTGGACACGAGGCAAGAGCAGGACGAAGACAGAAAATATGGTATACTTTGTCACAAGCGTCGCAGGGAAGAAGTTTGTTGTCATCACCAGGTTGTCTGCATGCTTGACAAACTTTGCATGCTGGACATTGCCACCCCGCTCTTATGGCTATAATAATTATGTCCACAAAAATTAATAAAGGTTTTTTAAACAAAAATACATAGAATATAGGTTTAGTGTACTAACTCGGATCGCTATTCAGGGCTAGACAAGCACTATGATAATGATTTCCACAGGAACTGTAAGGGAAAAAAGATGATTCATATAATATGTACAGAGGATTTTTAATTATGAATGCAAATGAATGAATGATCTGCAAGGCAAAATTCTCTAATTCTCAGCGTACCTGCACATTAACAACGAAGAAATAGCATCAGGGCTGTTGCATACAATACAGTTGGCAGCTTTTCCAACTAAATATCCAAGAGAAAAAAAGTTGTATTGGTAATAGTTGATCAATCATAGGTCTAATAATGGTAACAATATTATAAAATTCTAAGTCTTTTACGCATTGTCACAGCAAGGTCAAGGTGTATGACACATAAAGTTGTTCTTGATGTTATTTCTTGAAAAGCTCCACTTGCGGCAGCACAGGCAAAATGAAGAGTACAGCCACAACCAGGAGATTTACATGTAATCCCAGCCCCCAGGTTTCCACAATGATTACAATGTTGACTTAACGCACGGACTATTTCTTTCTCTAAATTTTTGAATGTACCATCTTTGCGAATGGCATTGTCACACCATAAAGCACATGATATGTGAACATAATAGAATCCTGAAATGCAACAACAAAAATAGGGGATTACTCATTTGTCGAAGACACAGGCCTACAAAACTGAAAACTTCAAACGAATATACTTGATAAGAAAACTCTACAAACTGTATTATCTAGAATATTATTAGAGGTAAAGGCAGATTATTGACATACCAGAAGAAACATCAAAAATATTGGTTAAATCAGGCTCCTCAGAGTACCCAACGACTTCATCAACTGGTTCATACATACTCTCCAAACTTCCCTGAGAAGTCAGCCTTCTGCAATAAATGCGAATAACATTTTGAAGTTTTTATATTTAAAATATGTAAGTAGAAAAGCAACTTTGTTGTAGATATATTACGAAGCATATTTTAAAATTATAAACTACTTCAACTGCATTTTTAAAAAAAAGTAAAAGAAATTATTCGTACTTGACTTTGGCACCCTTTTGTCTCCTACAACGATAAAGAGAAGAAATTGTCGAATGAATTTTGTTTTAAAAATCAAAAATACATACTATATGATAATATGATATCAGTCAGTACGAAATATGGACAAAACGGGAATAACCCCAAATTTAAAATTATTCGTTTATACACCATTTATATAACAATTCGACAAAACACTTACCGAGAGGAAAAGTTCTGTTTTGGACTGCGGTCACTGGAATTGTCCTTTTCACTCTTACACGAAACGATGAGTCCTTTAGACACTAATTGAGGATCGAAACCATTTGGAATCTCGAGTCGTATAAGCTCACCCTGACCTAACATACTTCTTTCCCCAAGATTGCACAATGTACATAATTTCCCCGGCCTAGTAAAAAAAATTCACAACAAGAACCAATTTTATGACAAGAAATTAACACTTCAAGACCTTGAAATCACTTTCATTCACTTTCTTTCATATCAGATAGACAGACTCAAAATGTTGGTATTTAAAAAATAAATAAATCACCACTAACCACTGTTCAGGAAATAAAGAGAAATCTTCATGCATTTTTTCAAATGATGAAGCAACACTACTAGTATCCGATTCGGCTGTATCATCTATAAATCTGGGCGGAGATTCATGATTAAATAAATTTAGATCTCCCAAAGTTGCTGTCACACTATTGGTCCCGCCAACAAAAGGTCCACAATCTAATTTCTTCCTTCCTCTTACTCTTCGTCCATTTCCACTGGTAGGAGGAATATACAAACTGCAACAATAAAGGGATTATACAACTATCATGTTAATACTGTTGGTAAGACACACAAAATGTATTTGAAATTTAAAAACAATGTATAAAAACAGCAAAAAAACGGATCTGTCAAAATAGGACCACACACGTTCTATTCCTTGAAAATGTAGGTAGAAGGGGACTAGAAAAGAATGGGAAATATGTTAAATGTGATAAATGATTTACCCAGATAATTTCTTAAGACCCATGACCGGTTTAGGACTTTTGCCAGCACCATCCTTCCTAGGTCTACCTGGTCCGCGTCCTTTACAAAAAATAGTACAAAAAGTGGCATTTTTTAAATTTTGTAAAATTTTAAAAAACAAAAAATACATTAAGGAAAATGCTCTATCTATTAATCTTTAAAAAGACATACTTTCGATGGGATGAGGTCCAGATCCCCGTTTGATGTACATTGGTTTCCCTGCACCAACCTGCGGTGGTTTAATTCCCAGGCTAGAAGAGTCAGTTATCTCTTGTACATTTGGAATTCTGGTTGACCCCAGAGGAGTTGTGGGTGCGGGTTGTCCAGCTAAAAGGGTGTTTTAAATTTGTCCATGAAATTAATCAACTTGTTTTTAAATTTCTTAGTTTGACCAAAATTTTATCTAATCTTGTTTCAAATTTACAAACACCTACAATTGTCTCGTATTTTTTTTACCATAGCTGTCAGCTGAAGGAAACTGTGAAGAAGCAGGCAGGGTAGGAGTCGATGTTTTGTTCTCTGATATTGACGATTTTATTTCATTTTCAATCCTGCTCTCCTCCATGTCTCGATTCGGATAAGCCCAAGCAAGTTTCTGTGTATTCAAAAAAAAGAAAAGAATATCACTCAAAACTTCGACTCCAGATGCAAAAAAACTTTTAGTACTCTTCACTCTCCCCAGATGCCACTATCATATTTTCGTCTGCGAACTTTCAAATTGAGCTCAAGCGCTTTACTTCTTATGAAATTAATTGACCTCGGAAATTTCATTTTGGGATGACCCTATACATGATTTTTGTCAATTTGTATAAATCCATGACGTAAATACAGGGTCTTTCACAATTTACTCCTCGATATAAAAAATTTGTCATTTTTGAATGGATAGAGATATCAAAATTTCGAAACGGCGTTGTAGACACAGGACCAAAGCTTCTTTAGCAGCATGAACCACGTGAAAATTCGAAAGGTCAATGTGTGACCCCGAGGTCACCATGTTACCGATGTCACCTATATGTGTCAATTTGCCCTGTCATATAAAATAAGGAAATAATTAATAAGGAAAAATACCTTGGTGGTTTTGTACCTTGGGGAGTATCAAGGTATTTTCCCAAGGGAGTGGAATGTGGTGGCAAATTAAATTTTTTTGGCACATTTTTTTCAAGTTCTTACAAGTATTACAAAATTTCTATACATTATTGTCATTTTCTATACAAATACACGCTTGATCAACTTTCTAAATGAATAAAAAAAAGCGGAAAAGGTACGCAATACAGGAGAAAAAGGACACTTTGACTGTCATCGAATCCAAGTCTCATGCAGCACAAGAGTTTTGCAAGGTTGACAGAAGAGTAGGATTTGGTACGAAAACGATGAGATACTTAATGAATGGAACAATGGAAAGAAAAACGCTAAGCAAACTAAAAGCTATGCCAGACAAGATGTTGAGGGACTATTGTATGACCGGTACCAGAAAATCAAAGCTGAAAGTTGAAAGGTCGTATTACCGGTAGAATTCTCCAAACTAAAGCTCAACAAATTAGTTCGATACTTGACAGAGAAAATGGGATAAGTAGTGACTGGAAGTGTACTAAGTCATGGAATCAACAGTTTCAAAAAAGGCAAAATTTTTTAGAGGACGGAACGTGGAAAGGCTGCAAGTGCCGATCGCTTGGCTGCCGAAACGTGGAAAGTTAACGTGTGGCCTGTAATTTCATGGGATCACTCTCTTGAGCGGATTTTGACGATGAAACTGTATTAAAATTTAGAGCAATTCCGAAGAAGGCAATGGGTTCCCAAGATGAAAACTCTAGCGGTCGTAAAATTTCCAAAGAGAATGCATCCATTATGGTATGTAAACACATAATGCATTCAAAATGTTAATTTTTTTTCAAAACATGTAATCAGAATCAATTTCATTTTTTGTTGTGTGCTGATATGAGTGGGATGAAAAAAAATTACTAGTCATCGGGAAATCAAAACATCCTCGGGCCTTTAAGGGCAAAGTTCTCCCTGTTGATAGGTCGAGTCCTTCTTGGAATCGAGTAGTGGTTCATGAAACAGAATTTGGTAACTTGTCAAAAATCTGATCAGAATCCGTACATTAATGACCCCCTATTTATATTTTGGTCACAACTGTCTGTCAAAGTGACCCCAGGTTGTCAAACTCGAAATGTCTAATTAGACCCCAAACCAGTTCAGGCTTATATTTTGAAAGTTCATAAAATTTTATTTTATTTTTTTTAATAAATGTATGGGAATCCTGAAGGTATACTAACTATTTAGTAATTAACAAATTGAAGTCATTTAATCTCAAACACCATGGAAAAGTACAATCTAGGTGGTCCAAAGGGAAGCGCAGCAAGCTAAAATTGTGTAGTCTCACTTCTACTCATTTTCGTACCAAGTTTGTTTTTACTACGACTGGTGGTCGAAATTGAACTAAGGATTCAAAGGGAGTGTGGAAAACTTCGAAAATTTCGAATTATGAATGAATGATTTTTTTTCTCAAAGTGTGTACGTACTGGAACATTCGTCTTTGGCCTAATTGAGTCGTTACTCTTCAACATGGGTATGTCCAATTCATCCATACAACATATAACTGTATTTATTTTAAAAAACAAATCATGACTTGATCTCAAAATTTTAATATTAATTTCAGTCTCCTGACTCCTCCTTTTTTCGACGACAGTCAGTCATATTTGGACACCTGGATTTTGTGTCCAAGGGATGTGTTTTTTTCTGAATAAATGTGATTATGATGAGACAAAAGTAGTTTGTCATAGTACGTAGAAATAACTAAGTAATACTAAGACTGTGTACAAATATGTAGTCTTGTGATGATGACTATACGAGAGTAAATGCGGTGAAAGTCAACATGAAACATTCCTCTCTCTTTACATTTATTGTAAAACTACTATCATGATTATGTTGTACTTTAAACAAATGATCAGGCGAACTGAACAAACACTCCAATTGCTTTCACGAATATGAAATGATAACATAGCAAGGAAGTAGATGCAATATTAGTTTTCAAATTTGTTCACATATACCATTTAATTTGTTCATCATATTTCATATACCTGTCTGGACATTATTTTGTGCGTGTGTCATACAGAAAGATACGTAAGTACACACACACATCAGTCCTATAGCCCTATTAAGAGTAAGAAGAGAAAGTGCACATTTCTACAAATGCATACTTACACACATGCGGATCGATAATTTTCCTGGATCAAACCCTCCCAAACTTTCTTGCTTGTTCTCCCTTAGAGAATCAAAATTAGTTCCTCCTCAATTTTCGTCCTGTGTGTAGGTTCAGACTGGACAAGAAAAAAGTTTGTACTTTTATCAACAACTTTAATGTCCTCATCCTCATTTTTGTTGAACCGTTCACGTACAACCACTCTCCTTCTCCTAGTACATATAGCCAAAATGCTCAAAAGATAAAATTCCGGTTTTACGGGGAAAAAATCATCATCATCATTTTGAATTGCTTCGACAATGTATAGTAAAAAGTTGAAAAGCCCAATCCGACCAGTGAGTTGCCAATTTCGTCAACCCAATTCCGTCCATGTGATATTTTGAGCTTAAAGAAATTTTTTTTTTTGTTGTTCTTCTTACTGTTGATATTAGAATGTCAACGATCATGATAATTCTGTTACACTACTACGTTAATTTTTCAGTACCCATCAAAGGTGAAAATTTGTATGGTACTTTGAGTCATTGTTACTATTCCTAGTACCAAATCACATTTTGTATATACTTTATTGGAACGAGAAGAAGAAGAAGAAGAAAGCCAACATTTTCATTTGCTCATATTGACTGTGTTTCTTGTACTCTACTACAAATTTTCCTCATGGGTGAGGATAGTCGAGGATTTTCAAAACTAACTGAAGAAGGTAGTATTCATGGAAATGGTTTCCATGTCTCACCCCCACCAATTGAGGGTAATCACTGTTTAACAATTTTTAAGTGTCATTTTATCCCAAAAACAATTTTGTTTGTCTGGAAGATCCCCCCCCCCC
>WJFB01003615.1:0-12623 GCA_009870185.1 Pygmarrhopalites habei | reverse complement strand
AACAACCGAACGTTGATGACGTCACCGGACGTTTAATATGCGGTAAAAATACATACAGAGCTGAACGAAGTGTTGAAAAACAATTCCATTGCTGAAAGCACTGATCATGATGCCCGCGTCGACGCAAATTGAAAGGGAACTTAAGGGACCTCCATGTTCCGATCTTACATATGGTGGGAAGTAGAAACCAATTTCTGAGAAACAATTTGAAAAAATTTGTTTTTTTGTTGGAAAATAATTCCACTGGTTAAAGTACTGATCATAGCGCCAACGCCGACAGAGTTTAAAATGGCCCTTAAATGACCTTCATTTTGCGGTATTAGATGAAGCTCCATTTATTAACCAATTTCTGAGAAACTGGTTTAACAAAAAGTAACATGTGATGAAAAAAAATATTACACTGCTCAAAGTACTTATCATTTCGCTAACGCCGAAGAAGGTTAGAAAGGCCCTTAAGGGTCCTTCATTTTGTGATCCTAAAAATGGCGGGAACCTCAAACCAATTTCTGAGAAACTGATTTAAAGAATAGTAACATGTTAATTAAAAAATCTTACACTACTTAAAGCACTGATCGTGGCATCAACGCCGAAGGAGGTTAGAAAGGTCCTTATTAAGGGACCTTCATTATGCGACCCTAAAAATGACGGGAAGTTCAAACCAATTTCTGAGAAATCGATTTAAAGAAATGTGATCCATTTGAAAAAATTAATTCCACTGATGAAAGTACTGATGATGGCGCCAACGCCAAAGCAGGGTAGATGGGCCCTTAAATGACCTACATTTTGATTGTTTGAGACTGGCGAAAAGTTCAAAACGATTTCTGAGAAATCGATTTAAAGAAATGTGGTTCATTTGGAAAAATTAATTCCACTGATGAAAGTACTGATGATGGAGCCAACGCCAAAGCAGGTTAGATGGGCCCTTAAATGACCTACATTTTGATCGTTTGAAACTGGCGGGAAGTTCAAACCAATTTCTGAGAAACTGATTTTAGTTCCGTACAACGAAATTGAAGTTTTTACCACTTTAAAGGTCAAAAGGTCATCCGAAGGACCATGTACTAGACGTACAGTGATCACTAGTACATTTTCTACGAAAATCGATGCAAAAATAATTTCTGCCAGTTTCTGCCATTGTGCTGTGGACAACATGTTCTAACTTTACAGAGATGACTATGGCATCGTTCATAAATTACGTAACGCTATCACGTGGTACTTTTTGACCACCCCACCCCTTTCAGTATGTACGTCCATGTTATAAGCATGGGCATGTCCCTACCCCCCTATACCTTTGTTACGTAATTTATGAGTGACGCCTATTAGAACTTAGGATTTTAGAACACAGGAATTAGAACACACGACTTTAGAACAGAAGACTTTAGAACTTGGGACCTGACACGCACCTCGTCATCCACATCCGAACTCACACTGAAGAACGACCCTTCAAGTGTCCCCATCCCCTTTGCCAGTACTCGGCCGCTCATCGTGGGGCCGTGAAGAGACATGAGGTGGTGCACACGGGAGAGAAAAAATTCAAATGTTCCCTCTGCCCCAAATCATTCGGATGGAAATGGTTCTTGGACACCCACATGAGGACTCATGACGACTCAAAGCCCTTTCAGTGCTCCCTCTGTCCTTACAAAACAAAGCTCAAGAATAGCATCAAAATTCACATTACTCACATCCACTCAGAGAGAACACCATTCCAATGTAATATCTGTCCCTTCAAAACAAAAACGAGAGGGAATCTGAATGAACATTTGAAGACGCACACTGGAGAGAAGGCCCATGCCTGTCCTCACTGCCCCTACACCTCCATCCAGGCGGGAAATTTACGAAGTCATTTGAGGAGGCACACGGGAGAGAAACCTTTCGTCTGCCAATTCTACGACTACAAGACTACTCAATCAGATAGCTTGAGTAGACACATTGCTTATCGTCACACTGGCGAAAAATATTTCAACTGTAAATTCTGCGAATATGCAAGTGTCGCTAAGGGAGATTTAAATAACCACATGCGGAGACACAAGGGAGAAATGTCCTTCAAGTGTTCTACTGGCCCCTACACCGCTGCCGTTAAATCAAACTTGACTGTCCATATCCGAGAGAAACAACCCCGTGAAAATATTTTCGAGTGCCCTTCCTGCCAGTACACAACTGCTCATCCGGGTAATTTGAGGAGACATGCAGAAAGGTGTCTTGAGAAGAATGCGGAAGGAAGGTCATGCAATGTTGGAGGTCATCCATGTGGATTTGGGGATTGTGGGTTTATGGGTGGTGACCTCGGTCAGTTGGCCAGACACAACGAACAACTACACAAAATCCCATTCATTCTTCTACACAAAATTGATTTTAATTGAATTGATTGATTTGTGTGTGCAATAAAATAATTGTTCTAATAATTAGAATGAATTATTTATTTTTTTGGTATTCATTTGTCGACTGTCGTAGTTTACTTTATTCCTTATATACTCACTTGAGTTCTGTTACAGAACTTTTGTGCCGGACTTGGGGACTTTCTCTGTGATGGTTACATTATGTATAAGTTAAAGTTTGCCAAAGCCATCTCTGCTAAGAAACAAAGAATAGAAAATGGAATACAGAAACAAAATCCCCAGAAATGTACATCTGCTTCCGCCAACGACAAAATTTTAAACTCCTTCCTTTCCTCATTCTCTTCCTTCGTCATTCTTTCTAATTTCCTGTCTTCCTCCTCCGTCCTCCAAATTTTGTCCCACTTTCTCCAAAATCCATAAATCCCTCCAGCCAGCAATCCTCCCATTCTCCTCTGTACTAAATTTCCATGCCACCTATCCAACTCGTTAGTGAAGAAATATCCGGTCGTTTGTCTTAAATAATCATCCTTGACTTCTCTATTATGTGAAAACTTGACTTCATTTGGTTCCAATTTCATTTCAAATTTTGTCAAATTCCAATAATATTCAAAATCATCCTCCGCTACAATCAGAATCCCTTTTCTCTTCCTTCTTAATTCCCTTATGACATTTTTTGCTTGACTTGTACAATTAATTTTAAAATTCATCATCACCGACGACAGTTCCACTGCACGTGCACAAACTTTCATATTCCGACATTTTGACATTTGAAAAGGAATGGATACATTTGACGCGTCTGCGCATTCCCTCCAGCATTTTTTATAATAATTTTTATAAGTCCAGCTACACAACTCCGTTGAAAATCCCGCCTCACCCAAGTACCCCTCATTCAAACTGTACTCGAATAAAGTTCTCCTAAACGATTTCCTCTTGCAACTAGTCAGTCTCCTTTCCAGTAAATATATTGAAAATTCTGAAAAATTGAATTCTCGTAATTCCCGCCATTTTGTAACAAAAGGGTACGTAAGGGCGTACTCCGATTTGACAACTCCCTTGTAAACATTTGTAAGGATGAAGACGGCAAAAACCCAGGATACAAACAAAAATCTTGCCACCCGGCGAAGTCGTAATCCCGGAAATTCGTGATGGCTCGTTGACGCAAGCGTGGTAGGAGTAATTCGAATGATTTGTGGACCCCGCCATATTTTGACACATGACCCAGTCACGTGTTGATCACTCTGTTCTAGTATACATCCAAATGTGGATAGCAATAATTTGGTAAAGGTCGATGACCTTTGACCTAAGCCAAAGGTCAATAATATTGCTAATGATATTGAAACGATGATCCAGGACAATGCAAGTACCAACCAAACATCCAAGTCGAAAGGGGTCACATAAACTTCAAAAGAAGTCTTGACCTGTTTGACCTCATCTGTGGTCACAAACTTGTACAGAGTAGTATGATCTGTCTGATAAAAAGATCGAGATGACCAAGGAAGTGATGCTCCGCCACGTCCAAATTGTACTTTATTGTGAGTAGAGAGATCTCCTTGTGCTAAGATTTGTTCATTGATGAATGTTTTATTCAAGACTGCAATGAGAGTTTGAATTACAGTGCCATCTAATCGACTCACATATTTTAGTCCAATGGGCCTGGATCTGCTAAATGGAG
The DNA here is from genome assembly GCA_009870185.1 of Pygmarrhopalites habei. Taxonomy (NCBI): domain Eukaryota; kingdom Metazoa; phylum Arthropoda; class Collembola; order Symphypleona; family Arrhopalitidae; genus Pygmarrhopalites; species Pygmarrhopalites habei. Next base: position 8,615 of record WJFB01003615.1, on the reverse strand, counting down.
TCTCCGAACTCTTTTCATAGATATTTGGATGTTGTAACCATTTACTTGACCCCCAAATGACATTTCGACCATGATCGATGACTGATAAATAAGTTTGAATCATGGACGAAAAATTTTGACAGTTGAAATTAAAATGATTTATTTGATAAGTGTCATCATTTTCACGAGCCATTGCTGTGTAGTACCATCCATTTTGTATTTGACCTGGGTTGACCCCAACCTCCACCATATGACCTTTAACCATTTCATTTTTATGTTCATTCAAATTGGGTTCGGAAATGATAGTTGTTGAAGCTTTCTGTTCGGATGACGACGTAGAAGGTTGACACAGAAGAACGAAAATGGGACGATGAGGAATATGAAGTTGACCTCTACTCTGGAATATTTTGGTCAGGTCAAATTGGTCATAGCTGCTAGGGTTGGTTAGGAATAAAATTATTGTAGGTTTAAGGATGGATGGATAAAGAGCATTGAGGCGAGTTTGAAGGTCGAGGTGAGTGCCAAAGGTCATTCTATCAAGTAAAGATTTTTCAATGAATGGGAAAACACGGTCAACATCATTCCATTTATTGAAGGAAGAGAAACAAGTTACATTTTTGGGTGGGAGTAAAATAATTGCGAGGTAATTAAGAATAAATTTTGAATGTGAAACAACACTGATTTGTTTAATTTGTGCTTTCTTAAGGAGAGATGACGTCCGACGAGGGGAATTGACAAGGACGGGCGTTGGGAAATTGGAGTAGACAAGGAGAGAAGGATTGTGATCCTGAATGGATATGAAATTGAGAGGGAGGTCAGCTACAAGGGGTCGAATGTCAAGTTGAAGAGAATCCGTTTTTGAAGGGATGAGATAGGGAGTTGTTCCAATGTGGGGGATACTTACGATAATTTTGAGGGCTACTGTAATTATTAGAGGGAATATTCGAAAAATTGAGACAAACATTTTTTGAGGAAAAGGAGACTGAAATGAAGGAAGAGTGAACGGCGCTCCTGCAGTAGATTTTTATTGCGCAACAAATTTTTTTGTTGATGGTTGTACTGAAAATGCTCAAGTGGATGACAGGTTGACACTTGAGTTGTTAAATTTTGAATTCGATCAAGTTTAAATCGATGGAGGAAGGAGCATCTGTGTCAACATCAATTCAGTTAGCTCAATTTTGTAGTTGATCGAATTGCGTTATTTAAAAAACGTGCATAACTCTTGCATTTTGAAATAGTTTATAATTTTATCTAAAAAGTTTCCATGGAAAACGTGTACTTTTTCAGACTCTGAAAATCTTTACAACACACAAAATGAATCAACGCTCTACACAATAATTCTGCACTAGTACTGTTGTGTGTAGAGCCTTGACATGAATTTTTTTTTCGTAGAAATGTGTATTTAATTATTTTCTCAATGCTGAAACTCATAAAATGGTAGCTTTTATTGACAAAATAATTATTCAAAACTATGTAATTATTGCTTTTAAAAATTCGTAACTTATTATTTATAAGATGTTAATTAGCACAAAATTAAAAATTAGACTATGAGTTGAGTTTATCACCTTTTTTAATTTCATACTACTGAGTTGTTCCTCTTTGACTTTCTTACGATGTCGATGAGCAAGAGTGGGGGGAGGTCAGTTGTCCTCTCTCACAAAATGTTTGGGATTCCTCCGACTCCATCCAAACAAAGCACACTTCCCGGTAAGCCTCCATCCTACTTTTCGAAAATTCACATTGAAATTCATATTAATATGTACAAGTTAAAACTGAGAGAGAAAAATAGTGGGACAAACTCAAAATCTTCCGCCACACTTTCTGACAAACTTTGTTCTGTTAAAAAATATCTTACAGATGACCTGACAGAGAACGGTGGCGACTTGCATCCTCGTTTATACTCTCGACCCCTTGAGGAAGTAGACCCTTTCATATTTGAAGATGTAAGTTTTCTATTACTAATTATTTTACTAGTCCATTTGTGTATTTTAAAAAATGTGTATCCCTTCCCTTCGGTAGACATTCTGCCTAATTTCAAAAAAATACAGGAAACATTACATTTACCGCTATTCAGCTAGTAAATCCCTCGGTTGTTTCGGTCCTCTACATCCAGTCCGCCGGTTCACAACCCGGGTTGTTTCCAACCAATTTTTTGACATTTTCATCATCCTTGTCATCTTATGTAACTGTGTCACACTGTAAGATACTCCAATTTTTATTCAAATTTCAAACTTTCTTTAGAAATTTTGTTGTTTTCAAGAAGAAAGATTTTTTAATTAATTATCAGAGCTTTGGTGACAAACGAGGAAGTGGGGGTGAGTGGACAAATGTACAAGAATGAAAAGCAGGATAATATTGTTAGATACCTGGAGTAAGTCACGAAAATATGACCTTCGACTTCACAATAATTTTTTTCAAAAACTTGGCCGTTTATATAGAAAACCTAAGCTAAAATTTATTTTAGTTCTCTATCTATTACAATTTGTAATTTACAAAATATTCCCAAAATTAATTTTTTTAAACTCATAAATTAATTTTTTTAATTTGTGCAGATTTTTCTACTTGGTGGTATACACACTGGAAATGTTGTTCAAAATAGTAGCAAAAGGATTTGTCATGAATAAATTTTCATACCTTCGAAGTCGTTGGAATATTTTGGATTGTCTTGTAGTCCTCTCTGCCTACATTACAGTCATCATCACTGAGAGTTCCATGGATGTCCATAATGTTGACCTTGACTTTCTCCGGACTTTCCGAATTCTCCGGGCTATCAAAACAATTGCTCTTATCCCAGGTTACTTCTGTTTCTCTCTAAAATATATTTGATTATTAAAAATATACAGTTAAATAAATAAAAATATTTTAGGACTGAAAACAATGATCAATGCACTACTCAGTTCGGTCATCCAACTCTTGGAGGTCATGGTCCTCACTCTTTTCTGTCTCATGATTTTTGCCCTTCTTGGATTGGAGCTGTACAGTGGGAAATTGAGACAGAAATGTGTGCTGATAAAAAATGGTTCGGCTCACTGGGCGTTGGTGGGGAATGGATCGAGAGACTTGAGTGAATTGATAGCCATTCAACCCGAGGACCCTGATGCAGGGAGACTGTGGAGTGAGTAAGTTTTATTTTTTAAGGGAGCCTTTGTAAAATTGGACAGGTCATGTCAAAATGTTCCAAGGCTCATTTATTACTGACCTTTCCAGTTTTTTGTGAGAATTTTTTTACAAGAAATTCCAAGGCCATTGAACTAAATGACCAGTTTTTTGATAAGGTGGGTGAGGAACAGTGAAAATTGGTATTTTCGACCAGGAGGTTATCCAAAAGATGAGTACATGCCTTGTGGCAATCAAACTTACAGCCGGTAACATTGAATAATTCATTTACTATAAAGAATTCTTTTTAAAAATTTTAAAAAATTCACGATATTGTGAAGTAAAGATGAAATAATTTTTGGAATTTTTGTAAAGAGCCTGTCCAGCAGGTTATGTCTGTTTGGGAGATTTGGGTGAAAGTTTCGATGACGGATGGACAAGTTTTGACGCATTTCATAATTCAATGTTGAGTACTTTTCAACTTATAACTATGGACTTTTGGGAGAGACTTTACGAGTTGGTAAATCCGGAATTTTCACAATTAAATTACATTAATTGCTTCCAAAGTTGTGTGTGTGCACTTGTGTGTGTGTGTGTCACAGTGTGAAAGTGTGTGTCTTATAAAAAGATTTGAAGATTGGCTTTTTATTCTTTATGCAAACTAAAAAGGTGCAAAATATTTTTGAATTTTCTTTCGAATTTGATTTTAAATGAATTTTATTGCCAAAATTTCGCAGATTCTGTCAACGACGTCTCCTTTTTACATTGGCTTTTTCCTGGTTGTCATTTTTATGGGGTCATACTACCTCCTCAATCTCATGTTGGCTGTCGTGTCCATGAGCTATGAACAAGAAGCTGAAAAGTCAAAACAGGTTCAAAAATTTTCCTCACTATATCCTAATTTCGATTAATTAAAATTAAGGAATGAATATTCTAATGTGAAATTGTGCAAAAAATATAAAGGTTCCACTGGACAAAAATCAAAAATTGAGTTTACATCGGACAGCCTCAACATTCAGTTTCAATGACCCAAGAAGACTCAATTTGACCATCATGACGTCATACCGGAAAAGGACCGTCGTGGAGAGAGAACAAATTGCAAAAAATCTACGGCGGATGACCATCATTGCCAGAAGTTTGTGAGCTTTCAAAAAAATTCTAGAAAAAAATTAATCCATTTTATTTGAAAAAAAATCATTTTCCAATTATGAATCTATAAGTGAAAGAGGAGGAGGAGGAGGAAGAGGGAGAAAAGGGGAGGAAATCACAACTCAACCTGACCTCTGCAATCATGGCTTTACTTGGAAGACGAAATTCATTGGCTACTAAACCAATTCCTAAATCTACAACTGAAATCCTACCACCCACAGCAGCAGGTTTTTTACTCATCCTACAACCAGTACAATTTAAATTAGTGTGACCCTTGACATTCTACTTTCTATTTCATATAATTTTACAGGATCTCCGACGACCTTTAGTGAGCCAATGAGACCGACACCGACGTCTAGTTCTATAATCGTGACCCCGAGACCGTCCAAAGTAATTTTACCAATTTTCATCAATTTTTTTAAAAAAAAATTCATAAATGGCTCATAATTATTTCGAATTTTTTGTTTATGTATCAGTCTCTGTCCGTGTCAGTCAAAATCTCTTCGACGCAGAGTGAAAAGCTGGGTGAGTGTTATCAGTCAAAATTTTATGTATTCCATTTTTATTTCTACATGATATTTTGTGAAATTGACCTAAATCCGACCTCCTGGTAGACAGTGAAGACCAGATTTTAGAGATGGCACGAAAACCGCCTACTCGATTTGAAAGATTTCGTCTTCGGCTGAAGAGAACCCTGACTCCAATTGTCAATAGTAAAGGTTTCGAGGTGTGGATTACAGTCATGATCATCATCAATACAACTTTGATGGCTAGTGAACATCATCTACAACCAAAATGGCTTGAAAATACACTGTCTATTGGGAATCACGTGAGTTTATTTTGAAATTAAAATTTACACAAAACATTATAATGACTTTGATCAGTTTTTTAAAAAAATGTTGTAAAAAATTTCCGATTATTAGGTATTCACTGGGATTTTCGCACTGGAGGCAATAATTAAAATTTGTGCACTGCAAAGAGATTATTTCAGTAGTCGATGGAATATCCTTGACCTAATCATTGCCATTTTGAGTGTGACAGACTCAGCAGTTGAACAGTATTACAAAATCAGTGTCAATCGTGCATTCCGACTTGTGAGTTTCAACATTTTTTTTAAAACAAATGTAGTTTTTTTGCAACATAATTTGGAAAATTAATTTTTTGACAGTTACGGGTTTTCAAACTGGCTCAAAGTTGGATCACAATGAAAATCCTTCTGAATATTATCGTGTCAACTTTTGGGGACCTGGGGAATTTAATTCTAGTCCTTCTGATTGTCTTGTACGTGTTTTCTATCCTGGGTCTTCAGTTTGTAGGGGAATATTACACACGAGAATCTTTCGAAGCTGTGGATGACGAAGAGAATTTTCCAAGGTAAAGCAGTATTTTTTTTTTTGAAAACTCGAGAAATTTAATTATGTTTTTGAAATTTTAGATGGAATTTTCAAAATTTTGGTTTTGCCTTCATGATGATTTTCCGAATTGTTTGTGGGGAGTGGATTGAACCACTTTGGGATTGTCTGAAGGCAGCTAAGCAAACTAATCACGAAGTACGTATTTTTGTATGAAGGATTCTAAGTTAGAATTTCTAACCATATTGATTTTTTTTGAAATTTTAAAAAGTACAAATGTTTCTTCATCTTCTTGCCGGCGTTGGTCGTGGGAAATTTCATCGTCCTGAATTTATTCCTGGCGCTTCTTCTCAACAGTTTTGACACAGACCAAATGAAAGCGGAGGCAAAGGTCAGGGCACACTGGATAATTCACAATTCACAAATAATTGTATGAGTAACGACAAAGTAAATGTTTTTGAATAGAAAGAGGTGGAAGCAATAAAGAAACATAGGATGCGGAAAATTGTGAGTCTCGTCATTCAAAATAAAGGAGACAAAGTGTCAGACGTTGGGTATACCCCGTCAGGTCAAAAAATTTATCCTGCTGGCGATGCCAAGGATGGAGAGGTACTTTTGTAATATATTTCATAAAATTTTCAATTTGTTGACCTTTGACCCAAAGTGACCCTCAACTTCATCTGACAACTTTAAAGAAAGACGAGGGTTTTAAATTCTTTTGTCAAAAGTCATAGTCGGTCAATTCAGTCTTCGAGGTAGTGACCGACTTCAGGTTCAGACTATGGTCAAAGTTCATTGAGGTCAAGTTGACCATAAATCGTCAGTGTATGTTTGGGAACTTTACTCCCACTTCATATCAACGTTTCTTTCAATTTTCAGTATTGAATTAGTTTAGTTGACCTTCGACCTTTGTTGTCAAAATTTGTTTTGAAGGGTGGAACAATCACAGGGAAAGCTCGGTTCAAAAAGGCGACGAAAAAAGTGATCGCCCGAAATCGAAAGGCTGTAGCCAAGGAAATGGCTGACAAAATGTTGGTACAACATACAAATACAAGGACAATGTCTGTAGGATCCGGGATACTGAAAGTGAGGGCTGGAAGTGATCCCAATAGCGGGGGTCATCGATGTTCTCTTGGATTTGCTCATTTCGAAGTAACAAAAAATACAAAGCAATTTCAATTTCAATGACGACGTTTTTGTTTAGGAAAAAAATTCTAATTGAATATTTTGAATATTTATGTTCTAGTCGACTAGTACACTAGTCAGAAATCTATGGACAAGAGTCCCAGACGCGTGTGTTCCAAAAAAAATGTGGAGTCTCAATTGTCGATGTTTCAATTATTTGAGAAGGAGCCAGCGGGCCAGATGGCTCAAATGGCGTACAATGGCATTTCGAGTTGTCTCGCATCCAATTTTTGAATATTTTATACTAGCTCTAATCTTCGCTTCCAGTATTACTCTCTGTTTTGAAGATATTTATCTGGACAAAAATCCCAAACTGGAAAATGCTCTTTTCTACGTCAACATGACTTTTACAATCATCTTCGTTTTTGAAATGCTCCTCAAATGGTTTGCTCATGGTCTTTGGAAATATTTCACAACCTTTTGGACACTCCTTGACCTTATTGTTGTGACGGTGAGTTCAATTTTGATCTGAATGTTTTAAGATGATTTTTAATTTGATTAATTTATTTGGTCCCAAAATTTGACATGTGATTCAATTATTTTTAGATCAGTCTAATTACATTTAAATTTGATGTGGACTACATGAAACTGAAGAGACAAGGAGGGAATGTTTCTGGTGGGAAAAAAGTTGCTCCCATAGCTGCTTTGAAAGCTTTAAGGACTCTGAGGGCTCTTCGACCTCTCCGAGTAATTTCAAGATGGCAAGGAATGAAAGTACGATTTTGTCTCTTTGAACGAAAATACTGATTGATTTTCCAAAAAAAATTGAATGAAAAAAAATTTTTTAAATTGAACTTTTCTGCAGATTGTGATAAATGCACTGATCTACGCCATCCCATCAATTTTCAATGTGTTGCTGGTCTGTTTGTTATTTTGGTTAATTTTCTCAATAATGGGAGTTCAATTTTTCAAAGGGAAATTTTTCAAGTGTGTCGACAATGACGCTGGAAGTCAGTTGTCTCATTATGTAAGCGTCTACTGAATTTTTTTTAATAAAATGGGTAGAAATTTTAGTATAAAATTAGTAATATTTTTTATGATTTTAAATAAAGGTTGTAAAAACGAAAGAAGAATGCTGCAACAATACAGCAGAATGGTCTTGGATTAATCAACAACCAAATTTTGACAATGTTTTCCAAGGGTACTTGACTCTTTTCCAAGTGGCCACTTTCGAGGTAATACTGGAAGGCATAAAAGAAAAGAGAAGGATTACAAAAATTGTCAAGCATAATTTTAAAATATTAAAAATATTTTATTGAATTCATCTTCAATTTTTTAGGGTTGGATGGAGGCAATCCGAGGTAGGTCATAGGTCAAACGAAATCAAAAATTTCTTTTAAAAATAGAGTAATTTTGCAGAGTCAAAATACAATTTGCCTTCAAAAATGTAATTGTTAGCTTCTGTTGACTCGACGGATGTGGATATGCAACCGAAAAGAGACAATTCTTTGACTTTCTACATTTTCTTTGTCTTCTTCATCGTTTTTGGAGCCTTCTTCACTTTCAACCTTTTTGTTGGGGTCATCATCGACAATTTTAATCGGCTCAAGAAAAAGGTGAACTTATCAGGAGGAACCATAATTTAAAATTTTTTATTAGTGTAGTTTAATTGTTTTTCTACTTATTTTTCGAAATTAAGAATTTAATTTAAATTGCTAAAATTTTGCAGTACGAAGGGAACTTGGTTGAAATATTTTTGACTGATAGCCAAAGGAAGTATTACACAGCCATGAAAAAATTAGGGAGGAAAAAACCCCGAAAGGTCATCAAACGACCTGCCAACCCATTCCTGTCCCTATTCTACGACATTGCCATGTCCAGAAGGTAATTTTCCCATACTTCTCAACGGACTTT
>WJFB01003614.1:0-12627 GCA_009870185.1 Pygmarrhopalites habei | reverse complement strand
TTGACTACACTACACAGACACACTCAGGATTTATACAGGATTTCGTATTTTCTCTCTCTTCCCCACGTGTGTGTGCTGGTGCTCCAAATGGTACATTTGACAGATCAAGATGTATCAGATAAATAATGATAGAGGTAATCGTAATTGTGATCGTAATGTTTTTTGAGATTGCATAACTGCAATATAGGATATTATTGCTTTAGTGAAGGTGTGCTTGTACATGTATGATATGGTAACAGTCTGTGTAGTAGTAAAAAACGGAACAACTTCACTTCTACTACAGAATTTGTTGCACAGGTTGTACACAACTTTTTGGTATAATACCCATAGGTGGTGATGGTCAGTCCTTACTCTTTTATTTATTTACGAGTATGTAGTACACTGTACTGTACGTGCTGATGCTGATGGACATTGTAGTTTTTGACTGTACTGCACTACGCATGAGATCTGTGTACACTATGCACTGCATACACTCTCTCAGAGAGAGTCTCTCTCATGTGATGTTGTTGTTGGTTTGGAAAAACAAGAACAGAGTCGTTGACCATAATTAGTGAACGTACATGGTGTAATGATGTTATTATGTGGGGTGTCAAATGAACAATTCTCTGAATTCTTGTTGTTCTTGTTACCTTCCTTCCTACAATGTTCATTGTTGTTCGTAGACTATTTTGTAATTGTTCAAACATTCCATGCATAAAGGGATGGTCAGTTGACTTAGGTCAGGCAGGGTCTTCTCTCTACTTTGGATGGAGTGTTTTTGAAGGGAACAATGAGTTTTATAAATTAAATTGTCCAATTACAATGATAGCATTGTGTATCCTCATCCAAACTACACAGTTTTGTGACAATAATCCTAATACACTGGGAAAGATTTCTCTTTCCTCTACATGTAAACCAAATTGGCTGGGTCACTGTTGTCCTCTTTTTACACTAAGGCGTCTGGTGATAAATGATAATCTACAAATTAACTGTCCACTACATATACATACATAACTTTGCATACTCTGGTTATATGTTGTACTTGGGAAGTTGCCGAAATTTGGGAAATTAATTAAAAGCTTCTTTACTTGAATTTACATATTATGTAGGCTGATCCATATGTTAAGCTACCCCACAACAACGACCACATTTTAGTCGATTAACTTTCATCACTATTGGATGTGTGTGTGTGTGTACTGTGTACATTAGATAGGATGGGAATAATTTGGAGAGAATGGAAACGTCCTCTCTCTCTCCTTGTCTGACATGAGGCCATCCCGGGCATAAATTAATGATAATTTTTTTCTTCATCGCGAACCTTTTATCCTTACGTGAGTTTGTCGCATGTGACCATCACATGCAGTAGAAAAAACATTGGATTTGGGTCATCCATACTTTTTCCAGACCTACACTGTTCACTCGGTTAATTTTTACCGGGATAGTGATGCCCCCCTCGATAAATACTAGTCACGTCTAAAGTAGACAGGACTCAGTTCATTGATGTGGATTGTGAACACACAAAAACACACACACTATCAGTGGATAGATTGTAAATGTAAATGTGCTATAGAGCGTGTGTGTCAAGGAATTTGACGATGGATTTGGTGAATTTTGAAAATATTACAGACTTTGTTCTTCCTCGTACGAGATGTGGATCCATTTGGATGAATAAGATACCACTTTCCCGTTGTTTTTCTTGTTCCAGGATGGAGAGAGAGTCATGGGAGCCCTTTATTTCATTAATTAGAGAGTTCTAATGAATTAGAAGAGAGATGGAGAGAGTCGGTTGACGGTCGGGATAATTGAGACACCCCCAGTCAACACGAGCTATAAATTATGTGTTGTCGTGGTGTGGCTCGGAGGAGAGAGGACAAGGAGACGGTTTTGATGGGGTCAGATAGAGCTGTGAACACACAAACACACACCATGACATGCCTTGTGTTACACGTTCTTTTGGAGATGTCACATCACCTGGGCATGAGCTGGGATGTTTGTCCTAGAGGGAATGGAAAAAAAGAGGCGGAGAGTGAAAAAAGAGTAAAGTTTTTTTTTCCTGTCTTCATTCTGTAGCCTGGAGTGAAGAGAAGCTTTTAGTTCTCCCCGACTCGGGTTGCGTGTGCGGTCAATGTTTTTGTTAATCCCTCCTAAGATGTAGTGGTGTTTTATATGGAGCATGCTGGGAGAAAGAGAGAGAGAGAGGAGGTGGGAGCTGGATGTTCAATTGATTAGAGAAGGAGAATTGATGAGGTTAAACATGGGACAACTCTATTTATTCATGAGAAGTGATTAGTAGTGCTCAAATGGGTTGGTGGCAGTCTGAAATAATTCTCTCTAGGCTTAATCCTGAAACCCGGTACACACACATACATGAAACCCGTGAGAACATAGGGACCGGGTTTCCGGTTCGAGTGTATAGTAATTAAAAACACCCGAACCAAGACCAGAACAAGGGAAGAGGAGGTTGATGATGAGGAGGATGAGGGAGAGTCGGAGTCAAAGTCAACACACACACTCAACCGAACCGAGACCCACAGACACAGTACGGAGAAAGGGAGAGAGATACGCTAAGCTCATGATACGTGTTTTCAATGGTCTTATCATCAGTTGAGCCGGAGTGCGGCGACTGTGCGGGTATTGTAGGAAACGGAGAAAGAAGTGTACACTCTACCCCACATCTTCCCTTCAATTTCAGTTTGTGTCCCTGCTCAAGTGTATCACTCGTTCCTTCACTCCACACTCTACTCTCTTTTCGAAGGGGGAAGTCAAAATTCCGTTGTTTGTTGTTGTTGTTGTGGTTGAGCGTGGTGTGTCCTTACATGAGGAGACGTGTGTTTTGCGAAGGAAGTTGTGATTAATAGTGTGTGTTACACTTTGTGTGGTCACTTCATTTCTCTGTCTGCCGTTCTTGTGTCCTACTGTCAATAAAAGAGTCTAGTAAAAATAAGATGGGAATTAATTAAAATTAATGGTGGAGAGAGAGGAATTGGGATAATTAAACAACGTCCTCATCCAAAAGTGTATTTCTATTCATGACACTCTCTACCCGCACAAGTTTCCTAGGTCAAAAGTGTTGTTGTTGGAGGACGAAGAGTTGAAAAATCAATAAATTGTTAGCCCAAGTTTTTGACTCCACTCCATGGGTGAATTGTGATTAGTGGGATGTTTCTTAATTAATTAAGACGTGTTGTTGATTGTTGAGCTGTTCGTTAGGATCTTGGAGGAGAAGGTCGTACATCTTGTGCTGTGTACAGTACGTAATACCTGGTCTGTCTCTTGTGGATGAGTTGTTGTGTGTGTGGGATTTTACAATTCTCGTGTGTTTAGGGAACTTTCATCGTATATTAGGATCGAAATGTGGTTGTATATGTTATAGAGAGGAGAGAGGGATACTTTATGTAACAACAACAAAGTCAAGGAAGAGCGTTGTACATGATCTGATAATAAACTTTCTAATTCCACGTCCAGCAGTGCACCACGGTCCACACACACAGTCCACATGTACCTACATGAAAGTGTGTGTGTGTTTCTTGTTCAGTCAGTGCTCTTCTCCGGATGATTGTACACAGTACCCGAGACTAGAGAGGAGTTGTAGAGCTCCTTCTTGAGTGCAAAGTTCAACGACGGTTGTTTCGTTCCAGTCGTAACTTACCCACTGGGTATATCGTCATTAGGAATCATTAGAAGGCTGTTGTGTGAGTGGCTGCTTAAGAGTTTTTAAGGTTTCCACCACCACCACCACCACCACTACTACCATCACTATCACAACCGCAACCACTACACACACACTTGTACCCCATCAACCAGGAACGCTTTTGAATACAGATTACGGAATTTAGAAGCCTCAAAATTATAAAACCCCGGAAAATGGCTAGCCCGCCTTTCCCCTTCTTCTTCTCTTTGTCTTTCCTTGACTTGTCAGCTCCAAGTGACTTTCTTTGATCTTCCTCTTCCTCCTCCGGACTGATTCTGTAGTTCTTGTTGTGTGGAGGGGGAACGAGAGTGAGTGGGTGAAAACAGGGGAGGTTATTAATTAATCCAGGAAAATTTTGTCAGTGTTAAGACGGGACTGGAGGTAAAAGAAAGGGAGAGGGGAGGATAGTGTGTGTTCTATGCTGTGGATTTGTGTGTGTGAGTGAAAGAGAGAGTTACAAGGGTGATGATGATTTTTACACAATTCTGTGTAGAGGACAGTGTTTGAATGCAATCTAGAAATAGCAACGGTGTGTACACACATTCCAAAACATTCAGGTTTGAACAGAAAGAAAAATAAGGAGGATGGAGAGAGAATCTCTCTCTCCTTTCCCTTCCTCCCACTCACTAATTTAATTGTTTTTATATTGATCTCCTCCAGAGTGACAATTCAATTAATCTGTGTATTTTTGTTTTCTTTTGATTCCAGGAATCCGCCATGGTGAGTTAAAGCTGTGACCGGATTTTTCAATCAAAGATCCCTTCTATCACATTGCCAGAGTAAGTATCTAAATTTAATAGTTTTTGTCCGTATTTTCAACAACAAAAAAAACAGGTGGAACAGGAGAACGAGACTGGAGAGGAGACTTTTAGTCGTTGCCGGTGTTTTCTTTGCTGCTTGTGTGTCCCTAGTCGTTGTTCTAGCTGCCTCATCGAATTCAAGCAGTTTCTCAAGTGAGCCGTCACTTAAACACAAATTTATTATTTCATTCCGTACAAAATTATTACAAAGAAAACTTCCACTTCCCACTTCTGTCTTCAATTTCAACTTTTTCCGATAATTTCACTTCAATGAACATACTATATACTGACTCTTGACACACAAGTCTTACACAATAACTAGACGTTTTGGGTTTTTTCATTGGAAGAATTTGATTAAAAGAGAGACTATGAACTGATCAACTATTTCTACATTAACCATTATTAATTATAAATTGTTGTGACAAAAAGAATGGACACACACACACTTGCGAATTTACTTTTAGTCTAGCACGCAGTAATTTTTCATGTCACTGTTTCTGTGTATTATTTGGAAGCACAAAATTTGCCTTAAATTATTTTCCAAACCATTAATTTTTCCCTGTTCATTTTTATCGTTTATTGATTTTGTTGTATTTATTTTTTTTAAAAAATATATGGAATTACACGTCAAGTTATATTAGCAACACATGACACTTTCTCCACACAATATACAATGCACTCAAGCACAGTTTTTTATGTCAGACAAAAAAATTCACATGAGACGAAACAAAAACCACCAGCAATAATGCTTCTTGCACTTCAAGCTCAGTGTCTAGACTAGTAATCTAGATTGATTTAGTTGATTTTTTCCCCAATACTCATTCAAATTATTATTTGTGTTTAAATTTTGGCCTTTTGTTTTTTATTATGAAAGTAGAAGTATACTTTTTTATATGGCTATGGTTTTTTTATTAACCATATCCCACCAAGTACAATCCTTTCCCAAAAACTGTACTCCCTCCATGAGAAAATTTTAAAAATTATTATTAAATAAACTCCACAGTCCACCCACTTCATTCCTATGTATTTAGGAATTTTGAAAAATTTTTGATTGTCTCATTACTCCCCCCTTCTTCATGATGAAATACAAAAAAATTCTTGATCCTTTTTTCACCTTTACCCCGTAGTTTTGCTCTTGTTCTTTTCTGTTCACTGTGATCTGTCATGTGTTATACTTACAGTTTGAGTATATGACACTTACTTTTACTGTCCTTTAATTATTATTTTTTAAATAATATCTTATGATGGTGATGGTAGATTTATTTCAGGTGAAAATGTTCCCTATGAACGCGCAAGTATTCTTTTGTAGTATTTTTTTGAGGATTTTTCTAAAGAGATTTTAAAGTCAAAATAATTTAACTTTTAAAAAGTCTTTTTAAAAATTGGATAATATAAATATTTAATGTAATTTTTTTAAAACTTTCAATTTAACTGTGACAGTAGAACAATTTTTTATGTTGTTTTTTACATGTTCCTGTGTGAGTGTGTGTGAATAATAATAGAACAAAAAGTATTTTAACCCCACTTTTGATATTTTATGATCTAACATGAATTATGATAGCTTCGTCTACTATTCAGTAAATGTGTTTTGTGTGTGTGTGTGTATTTTGTATATACAAATTAGAAGAGATTTTTTTCTTGAAAAAAAATTAAAGTACTGTTTTTAATAATCCAGTATTCTGATAATTTTGTTTAACAATTTATAATTATTTTTCTTGTGTGTAGTAGTAGGTTGGAATTTTGATGGTGTAGTACTTGTTTTTTGGCTATTGTTGCATTGCTTGAGCACGTGTGGCACTTACATTTGTTGACAGTTCGTGGGAAAGGTGAAAGTATGCCCTTACCTGAGGCACTAAGCGATGATATCGATCACCACAATGACATCGATGACATAGGTCACAAAAGCACGTCAGCCTCCGATGTCTGCCTTACCAAAGGATGTGTGAGAACAGGTAATTTTTAACAAAATTCAATAGTCATCATTTAAAAGACGAAGAAAACTTTTTGAGAATGAGATTTTTTTGTTTTTGTTTGTGTGTGACACACGCACAGCGGCGGAATTGATACGGACGATGGACGAGACGGTGAATCCATGTGATAATTTCTATCAGTTCGCGTGTGGAGGTTTCTTGTACGTACAACATTATCTAATACACATTCTGTAAATATTTTGTTGATCCTGGATGACCCAAACAAAGAGTATTTCTAATATCATGACTTTTCCTCTCTCTTTTGTACAATAATAGGAAGTCATCTGTAATCCCTGATGACAAGACACAGTTGACCACTTTTGGAATCCTCAACGACAAACTGGAAGAACAGGTCCGAATACTTGTAGAAGAACCCACTTCAACCGATGAACCCAAACCATTCACCCTCATCAGAAATCTGTACAGGTCTTGCATGAATAAATGTGAGTTTCCTTCTCTTTTTTCTCTACAACATTGTTTACTTGTCATTTTAGCCTCACACAACCATTAAATTACATTGTCAGGAAGTGGGTAGCCGTGCAAAGGGAGGGGGGATGTTTGTCCATTATTTTTTAACTCTTTTTTGAATTAGAGTGTAAAATAGGGAAAAAATTGTCAACATCTTTGGTCGACAAGTCCAACTAAGGTGGGCATTTGTCTCCCTGCTTGTGTTAATGGTTTCTTGAACCTCTTGCCAGGACTCTGAGAAATGAAGCCGGTTTCAGACTGTAAATTACAATGATTCGTTTGTTTGTCCATTTATGCGTGTCATTCTTAATGATGGTGGTGGGCAGACGGTTTGACAGTTAAGACCATCAAAATAAATGATGCAGTTTTCTCCTTTTTTCCGGATACTTTGAATTTTACCTTTTACAAACTCCTAGGTTACTTAAATTCAGAGACCTCCACTATTCGGTAGTTGAGTAAACAAGGAGTAGCTCTGTCATCCACACGTTGGGTCAAATTTTGGTTGATTATAATGAGAATGAGGATTTTCTAAAAGTAGAAAGTACAGTTAGTTAGTAATTTTAAACACTTGTAGAGCATTGTTAGGTTGTCGTTGTCAGCCTGCCTTCACATTATTATAGCTTGTCTTCTCTCTCTCATCTCATCTGTTTTCTACTTGTTGGAAAGAGTCAGCCCTGTAAAAATAATAATAAGTTGTAGGACTACACACAAACACACGATGAGTAACATTCTTTAATTATGGATGATCACATGTTGAACACTTACATATGAGCTACTATCCCCTTCTCTCTCCCTCTCTCGAGTCTCTTTTGTGTGTGTCATGAAATCATGAAATTAATGTGAGGAGAGAATGTAGACATGTTAAAAGTCTTTGCCTTGCGGAACTGTTGTAAGTTGTAAAGCTTACAAGCTTGTTGTGTGTCAAAAAATTATTATTATGATCCTCCCGTTGTGTGTGTGTTGGATGGAAATGAAAGATGAATGGAGGGACGGCAAAAAAAAGTCAGAGGCAGTATATCATTATTATTATGAGTATGCAGAATGAAGAATGAAAAGAAGTTGAGAGACTGAAGCGCATCGTCCCTACAAAACAAAAGCACTCTGAACACACAGTAGTGTGTATTTGAAAGTGAAATGAGGATTGATGAACCAGAACAGTTGAAATTGTAAACACAAGCAGCACACACAAGATGAGAGTGAAGTACTCTCGTACAGTCATTCTATACAATACGAGGGAGGAGAGGACAGTAGGACAGGACAGGTAGAAACACTCAGAGATTAACTATGGGTGTGAAAACACTCTTTCTTTATGGTGATTGGATCATATTGATATAATGACTCAAGTGTGATTATGATTACACAGACTTTAATATGATCTGTGAATACTATCAACTGTCTCCCATTTCCTTTTTTATTGTTGTTGTGCTCTGACAAGTGTATTAAATTTTTTTGCATCCTCATTCCTCCCAACTATCGAAATATGTAGGGATGTCATTGTGTTTTCATGTTGTTGTAATATGAAATAGCGGTAGTTAGTTGGAAGGAATCTGTCAAATTATTTGTAATAGGGTTTATTGCCTCGCAATCAAGTGTTAACTAACTCACTAGTGAGTTTATTGTTAAAATGAACTAACTAAATAGTTGGTAATATGACTGTTCTTCTGTCAACAATCATATTTGATGGGTCAAAAAGAGCTAAAAATGATGGACATCGATGACTTTAAGTATAACCTTTCATACGCACCAAAAACTAACAATATATTAAAGAGTTAGGAAGGAATGTGTCACCCAATGACTTTGGTATTGATGATGAACACTTCCGCTTTTACGCAGGATCTCCGGATTTCCTTTAATTTCTTCCGTGTACGCATATTTGCGTAAATATAATTGGGAGATGATAATGTCAGGTCGTTAGTTCTATACCGTAGACAGACTTTTGAATGGGATTTTATTTGGGTATAAGAAAAAGTAGGGATAAAGGAGTGAAGACAAAAGAATAGTCAGTTATGACGTGGAGAGAATTAATGTTTGCTAATTTGTGAATTTAAATTTTTGTTTATATTTTTACAGCTCTCCTAGAGAAACGTGGTCTTGGTCCAATCAAAGAGATCCTCACGAGATTGGGTGGTTGGCCCGTGTTGGAGGGTTCCAGTTGGGACCCTTCACAATTCACATGGAAGGAATCTGTGTACCGATTCCGAAAGTATGGTTATTCGGTCGACTACTTTCTCGACTTTTCCGTCACGACCGATGTGAAGAACTCGACCTACAGAATTATCGATGTGAGTTGCTTTTTAATTTAGCTAACTAACAGTGCAGTACATATTTTGTGGGTCACAACTAATATCTCTCTCTATAAGACTTTCTGGCCCGTTTTATATTTTGAATGTTGTTCATGTAACATTGATGAAACTGTTTGTTCCTTGTTATTTTTAGTTGGACCAGCCAGCCTTAGGTATGTAAAAAAATTTCTGTTTGCCCCCTCTCGTTCCGTGTAAATTCTGAGCATCAAATAATGAAAATAATTTTTTGTCGTCCTTAGGCTTGAGCCGTGAATATTTAATGAAAGGCCTGAGTGAACCAGAAGTTCAAGCTTATTCTAGATACCAAGTAAGAATGGGAGCGATTATGTATTTAGGTTTTCCTACTAAATATAAGAATCTACTCGTTGTACGTTAATACAAAATACAATTACAATAATAAGGGCATGTCAATGTGTGTCACTGTTACTCACTACATAATATGTATAGTCAGACCAAGGCTGGATTCGTTATTTCCCGGATAATTTCCGTTTTCCCTAATGTATTAAAGAGTAAGGACACTAAAAAAACCTGAAATGTCATGGTCTGTCAGTTGACTTTGGAAATTATACAAATTAAAAATAGACTAAAACAAGAGGGTTGTCCATTGGAGTGGGGGAAAACTGTACAGAGTTAATGTGTATAATTGGGAAAAGGAGGAGGAGGAAGAAGAATCAAAGTTGACATGCCAAAGTTGTTGAGTGGGGGGGGGGGGGGAGAAGGGGAAGAGTAGACTTAATGAATAGACTCTAGGATAAACAATAGAAAGGATTCTAAAATGTTAATTTGATTTGCCTTAGGTTGAGCTTGCTGTCCTTCTTGGTGCAGATCGTGGAACGGCAGAGAAAGAGATGAGTGCAGCCTTGGAATTTGAAAGACAGCTTGCCAATGTAAGCGAAACAAATACACGGATCCTGTCGACTTTCACTTTTTTTGCTTTCACCATCCCATCCCATCCTTATATCTTCTAACTATGACTATGAGTAGTATGTAGATGTGTGTATTCTTGGATAACTTTTACTTCCGCTCGCCCGACCCTCGCTCACATGTACAAAACTAATATTTTCTTTCTCTCGTGTAGTTTTCATTGCCCCGGGAGGAACGTCGTAACGTAACCAAACTGTATAATCCAATGACAATTAGTGAACTCCAGCGAAAGTATCGTGAGTGTCAAAGATCCTTTATATCTTTTGTTCTCCCACTATGCATAATATTTCTCTATGATAGCAGCTATGGATGTTCAATTATGTCATTTCGTACGATCAATTCCATTTTCTTCTCTCCTTAGAATCCATCCCGTGGTTAGAGTACATTAACAGCCTTCTTCCTCCAAAGGTAAATCCATATTATGTATGCTTCTGTCTGTTTTCTTAATATTTTGAAAAAGTGGGTCAGGGACCATCATCATCCGGATGGATGGATAGTTATGTCAAAAAAAATAATAATTCCATGTCAATATAGGTACGAGTTGGTGTGGATGAGACGGTCATTGTCACTGTCCCCGCCTACTTGGAAAAATTTGAGAAATTCATCGCAGAAACGGAAAAACGGTAAAAACATTTTTAAAAAGTGACTTTTTTAAAATCCCCAACCGATCATGTCATGATTATTCATTTTTAACTGTTAAGGACACAAGCCAACTACGTGATGTGGCGTGGAGCTGCTGCTTCTGTGAGCTACTTGAATGAGGCAGCTAGAAAATTACAGCTGGACTACACCACGGCCCTCACGGTATTCTTCGATTTAACTGAATGAGATGGTTAGATGGTGACGAAAATCCACTAAATCCATTGTTATTTTAAATTCTCCATTACATTAGGGTAAAGGGGAACGCGAGCCAAGATGGAAGGAATGTGTCGGAGTTGTGTCGGCCAGGTAGAACGATTTTTTAAAAAAAATTAAAAAATCATCATTTTGCTTTTGCAGTACATGCATACTGTAGACAAGACTAATAATTATTTTGCTGCTTGCTCACATTTTAATTAAATTTTTTTGCACACACTAATTATAGAAAAAAGCACACGAAAGAGTAAGTGATTCAGACTCGCATGAAATGAAATATAAGACAGAACAGAAAATAAAGGAAAGAATCCGAAAAGATGAGAAATTGAGAAAGAAAAATGAAATGACAAAATATGGTAGAGAATATGGATTTTTCGGAAGTGAAAATGTTCACGCATAGAGACAGACAAACACAAACACAGACATGGAAGGCTACGTTATTAAAAATGTCAAAATTATCCGTCCGTTCCATCCTTTTCTTCAGTCTTCTCTGCTGCTTTGTAGAAAAATAAGAGAATTATTAAACATTTTCTTTTTTCTTTGTGCTTACTATATTACGCAAGTACATTGCTTAAAGCTTATTACGAAATTATTGATGTGAAATGGATTTTTAAAGAAATATAAAAATATCGTCGACATGTTACATTTTACAGTTTGTCAAACGCCATTGGATCTCTGTATGTTCGTCGACACTTTAAAGAAGAATCTCGGGATGCTGCCAATGAAATGGTCAAAGATATTCGTACCTCATTTATTCAACTCCTCAACGGTATTGACTGGATGGACGAGACTACCAAGTATGGATTTCTTTTGAGACTTCTTATTTTGGGAATATTCCCAGCAACGTTTCTGGAAAATACTGTCACTAAACTCTTCCAAATAAATATTTTTTAACTTTGTGAATTATAGAGAGCGAGCAAGGGAAAAGGCCAATTCGATGTCTACTCATATTGGATACCCACAGGAGCTTTTAAATAATACAAAGTTGGAGGACTTGTACGATGGGGTAATTCAACAACATTTCTTTACTTAGACCCCTATCTTGATGTTGTAGTTCTTTAACTAATTAATTTGAGTTTATTGATGATGATTATAGTTGGAGATGAGTGAGGATAGCTATCTGGAAAATGTCCTCAACTTGACAACATTCGGTACGTGTTTATTTTTTGATCCAGAATGTGTCCCTTCACCCCTACGCCCTATGTATTCATATCACATCTTTTTCTCTTTCGTTTGTTTTTGATTCTCCCCTGTTAAGGCACCGATTATGCCTACAACAAATTGCGAGAACGTGTAAACAAGACGGATTGGATTTCACATGGTCGTCCTGCCATCGTCAACGCATTTTACGCCCCTCTCGAAAATTCAATTCGTAAGATTTAATGATGACTTCTGTGACATTTTATTTTTTTACATTAAATAATTATTACTCTTTTATGATTGGATTATATTTCTTTGCTCAGAATTCCCTGCTGGCATTCTCCAAGGAACTTTCTTTTCCAGTGATAGACCTAAGTACATGAATTATGGTGCTATCGGCTGGGTCATTGGACACGAAGTAATAACTTAAAGCAAGACAACAAATATTCAGTATATATATAAATGGGACATGGAATTAATCAAATGAAATTTTGTTT